>LJIJ01001951.1:0-33528 GCA_001718145.1 Orchesella cincta
CATTGCATTTTTAACAAGGTTTTAAATAAGTTCAGGGCTAGCTAAACTTTGGCAAATTTAATTTAACTTCCATTAGTTTCGGATTGTAATAGTTTTCACTGCAATTTACGCAGTTATGCACGTACCAACAAAAACAGATGTAATGGATAACATATTATGAGCTAGATTGAGAACTTGTTTGTGAATGAGAGGAGGTTGTTCTCAAGCAAAATGGCCATGCAATCATGTAACTCTACATGCGCAGCAAAGAGTATATCATATGTGTGCACCAGCATGCAGCATTAAATTTAGCAACCTAATTGCACCACTACTGCTTTGGTCCAGTCGCTCGCAGCTCTCACTGCATGCTTTTGTTCCCCTCCTGGTTGATTCCGATCTTATGTAAAAGTGTTTGTGGTTTAGAGATAGGTACGTGATACTGAGATGATGTTCGAATGCAATACATTGACATATTAAGTGTAAAAAGAAATATAGGTATGCCCTACATACGTGGCAATTTTGTCACGTTTTCGTCTTTGCAAAAACGTTTTTGCCAATAGTATTCATGGCTGTGTTGAGTCTTTTATATATCAAGGTATGAACCACCAGCAAAGTCTAGAATGATCCAAGTTGAAATTGAATGATGCAATGTAAATGTATGCACCCTCAATCAATGAAAAGTTTACTACCTGTTGTAAATGGAGTGTGAATGTAAATAGTAATAATATATCACATCTCCTTATCCTATTCGATAGTGTAGAAACAGAAAATATAAATATTCGCTGTATTCATGATATTCCTCTTGTGCGCACTCTAATGGTTTTTCTACATTTTACTTTTAAAGGGATTCTTTGCAATAATGTGCAAAAGCGTGCATTGCATACCCTCATGACCATAATGCAAAAGAAATGCATTTTTAAATTCCATTTTACTTTCATATTAGCGAGAGAAAAAATATATAAATCTTTGTTAAAAAATTTGGAAAGGAGAACGAGTTGGAACTAGACAATGAAAATGCTCTCATCCATGTTTTATTAATTATCGCAAATGAAATTCCATGAAACTTCATGGGCATGCATTTTAGTGCTACAACAGCCACAAGACGGTATAAGTTAGCTACATTCATAACTGGAAGTGTAGTATAGACAGAGACGTAGGAGACCTAGTGATGATTGTGATTCTTGATTTTTCAAAACAGTGAACCATTTCCTATATAAATTCTGTTCGCAAAATATTCTTCAGATCGGGTTTCAATGTAAAATTGTATACCGCATAGAAACAAAGTTCACTGTTTTAACGGTCGTCAACGACCTGGAATCACAAGCCCATCGCCTATCTCTACATGGCCGATCTTTCTCTAGCTTGTTATTATAGCTCAATGAGTATAGATATATATAAGGAAGTGCCCAATAAGAACCGGACTGTGTTTGATTGGCTGTAATTTTTGAACGAGTCAACATTTGGCGAACCTGAACGGGTCATTTAAATGTGCGTTAAATTTGGATACTGTTTTCAGGAAGTAAAAGTTTTGCAGGCTAGTTGCTGTAGTGTAAAAAATTAATTAAAAAATCAACCTAAAAAGCATGCTTTCATGCAGATTTTTCAATTTGCAGTTAATATCTTGCAAACGACTCATTTTCATTATATGATTTTTATGTTTTTCTATCACATTTCACCCATGTTTCATCATGGGAGTTACTTTTTAAAAATTCATGCTTATTGATATAAATTAGGCGTAATCGAAATTTTGGCAAATTCGTTACAAGAAATTTTGCAATATTTCGGAAAATTGGTGTACTTGACCAGTAATTATATGACAACGTATAACTTTGGGATACACGAACCAAAGAGATTCTTAGACTTATTTAGGCCTTCTATTAAGGAAACATAAAACTTTCACAAAATCATTAGTAATTTCTGAGAAATCAGACTTCAAATATGGTCAAAAATGCCTTGAAAACTCAATTTTAGACAGTAATTTGAAATTCCCTTGCTGTCAAAAGACAACTTGCCACACGAGTTACCGATCAACGGAAATTAAATCTACATTGAATGGGCATTTAAATAAACCCACTAGTTCCCCCAAAATGTTGACTCGTTTAAAAAATTAAAGCCAATCTAACACAGTCCGGTTCTTATTGGGCACTTCCTTATATGGTCAGAGATATGATATAAAAAACATGAAGTCGACGCATGTCTAATATAAAATGAATGTACCGTATACCAGATAGCTACATGCGATTATGCTTTTATGATGAAATTATCAACATTTCGAGCAAGTTTCAGATAAACAAATCAATGATTGAAATTACTAACTGAAGGAGTTTCGTTGACAGGTTTGTTTTATTTACATAACAGACATTCTCGCAACAAAAACATCATGCATACTTCAATCTAACATATAAATCAAATTTTTTCCAGTGAGAGAAAATAAAATATGTATGATTCAAAATATATTTCCTCGCACATTACATACTAAATAAGTCGTTCACCTCGTTTTGAACTAAACTAACAATATGTATGTATGTATTGCGTAAAAATGTATAAATTATTCGATATAATAATTTCATTTGAATAAATTATCCATATTATAGACAATAAATTATGACGATTCCATGTTCAATTTCATTCAAGTCTTCCAGTGGTCCCATTAGAAGCTTCTGGGGAAGCTATCAAATTTTTCATGCGCGCAAACTTCAGTTTAGTTGAGAAATTCAAAGGCTCTCTGCAAGCAACAGAAAAAAATAATGCTTTAATTACCAATTTTGTATTATATTTTTATTTGTATGGTAATGCAAAAGTTAGTTTAGAGTGTGTACCTTCTGGGGCACTAAATACAGCTTTCAATTTCAAAGGAACGCCAGAAGAAGCTGCAACAACTTTCTCTTGACTTTGTCGAGTCCTCTGCATACCCTCCATTGTTAGCAAAGGAGCTCGTATTTCTGCAAGGTGTTGGGTGATAACGATTTCGCATTTCTCTGGGAGCGTGCTCACAAACTCCTGAAAATAATCTAGCATTTTAACTGTTTGCTCCGGATTTGCAATTTGGCTGCTTTGAGTGGCTTGTGTTTGTTTAATTTTTTCTTCCGCAGCTTGTAGCTTTCCCTTCAGTTCGATGTTCTCGTTTGCCACTTTTTTCAGTTCCACTTTCAATGTGCAATTTTCCTCTTTAAGATTCTCGATTTTCTTCTTATCCTTCACTCTCCTCTCCCATGCCTTTTTGGCTCGTACGACATCTGGGTTATTTAGATCTGTGCTTTGGTGTAGAAAAGTCTTCTTTTCCCGACGCTTAGGTGGTGCAGAATTCCCTTGTTTACGCTTCGTACCCTGCCGGTTTGGTGGTGCGAATGTATTTTGCATGTTCTCTGACCCTAAATCATCACCGTTATGAATGGTTAATGCAGCTGCGCCCGGTTCAGTATTGTTTGCACCGAAATTGAACGTCATTGCAGAAGTTTCCATCCAATTTTGTGGGTTTGAGAAAGTATTTGATAATGGTTGAAGTTGAATCAGAAGAGCGTTTTCTGGTTCTGGAACAATGACTGACTCAGTAGCTGTTGCCATTTGATGTGGAGTGCTCATTGATTCGTTCATCATGGCATAGTTGACACGTAGTGCTGGCTCCAGAGTAGTAAGTTGGTTGTCCCTACATTTTTGGTAATCTTCACTTTTTTCCGCTGTTAGGGACTGTAAACCATCAGAGAAAACTGATGAGATGCTCTCACTGGGGGTAGAAACGTGTTTGTCTGCTTGGTGTGGCATCTGGGCTGATGGAAATGCATCTTCTTGGAACATATTATCAATGCCGTTTCCAGTTGCTGATGAAGTTGTTTCACTGACAGGCAGTGATGGATATTGGTCAATTGGAGGTTCAATAGGTTGTTGGCCAGCAGGTTGGTTAAATTGCAAAAATCTTTCAAAATCCCATTCGACAAAGAGATTGTCTGCAAAGATGTCTGGATTATCCAATTTGGCGTTCTCGTTCGCTTTCATTGCTTTTTCCAAACTCTCATCATGCTGATAACTCCCGTGAAAACATTCATCAGACGAACTGATGGTGTTATTTTCCTCAAAGTCACTGTCAACTTCCATGTTGTATGGTTTTAATTCAGTTTTTGTATCAAAAAGTTTTTTCTTTGTGAAAACAATTTTTCGAGAGGATGAATTTGTAGTCACGTCACGTAGGTCTGAACTTCATAAATGTCTATTGCATTGTATCAAGTTGCACTAAACTTGGTTTTACATATATTTCCGCACAATTCAGTTGCTTTAAAGTTGTTGTAAATGGAAAACTCGAGCCAGTATTAACACCAGGTTATTGGAAACTACGGGAATTTTTAATTTAACTGATAGTTTTCTCCAATTTAACACTTTCAGGCTGACGGGTTTTCGCATTACTATTGTGTAGTTAAAATTTTCATCTGTATTTCGTCAAAACAAGAGTATTGAACTTACATTTATCGGGAGTAAGAGTTGTAGTGTTGTGAGTGAGACGAAGTTGTTCTCAAACTGAGCATTGAGCATGAAAAATGTACATCAAGCTAAAAGTGCGATACAATTTTAGTCACCTACTTAAACCTTTACACCTGACACACTGATCCAGTCCCCTCACTATTTTCATTGCATGCAAGCTGCTGCTACAATAGCACTGCAACCACTGTACCCTTGCGTGTGTACAATGGGATAGTATACAAAATGTGTAAGTATGCCCTACGTGTTACTTCTGCTTTTGTCACGTTTTGTGTTTACAAAACGTTTTTGAGATTGCATTCATGTCTATGCAAAAGGCATATAATATAAGACCAGCGTATTTTGAAGACCAAACAAGGACCAATGTCTTTGTATCGATGCATAGCTTACTATTTCATGTGAATACATATCATGTCACAAATACGTGGAATCCTATTCACTCCAATATCATGTCAGAAAAAGAGAAACAATGTCTTGCATTACTGACTTTTAGAGTTTTCAATCTATTCCCCTGTCGTGTTATTTTATTAGTTGTTTGTATGTACAAGGCATGAATGGTAAATTATCACTATTCTAAGCTTGTGATCATAGTTAAAAGTATGCAATAACGAGAAAAAGGATGCTTTATACTTTTACTTCATTACACAAATTAAATGCATTTTTCCTTGTGGTGCATGATGCTGAATTAAATATAACTAACCTGGAACCTAAATCAACTTGCAATACCTGAACATCATCGTACTGAACTTTATTTAGATATTGATATTTTTTGTTTGCTTTGAATGCAAGCATTACCTTAATTTATGTCAAATCTAACTCACTAGGATTTTTTACACTTTTTTTATTGTTTTTGTATGATCAATGATACATATTAATTCTGAATTTAGCCGTATGTAAAAATGTATGATTGGTACAGAAACTGGTGAATTCAACTGTAAGTGTAGCTTTTTTATTGATTTTACCATTTGAAAAGATAGAAACAATTGAAGAGCTTACGCTTAACTGATGTTTGCAATAATAAAGTTAAGCTTTTATCTGCATCTGCTTCCATTATAGACAAATCACTCATATCCAGCTGTAGCGATATCCTGTAACAGAAAGTAATGAGACAACTTTAGAAAATGATTTATAACTGCATCGTCATATGGCTTTAAATATAATTCATTGGTTTTGGAATTGTACCTCCATAACGGTGAACAGCAGCTTTAAGCCGCAAAGAGCGACGTTGAGGTATGCGGGCTGGGGGAGGAACCATGCTTTTCATTTGGGCCCGAAGACGTCGGTTGTTGGATCCAGCAACTCTCACTCGTCTACGAAGGTTATCCATCTCAACGGCTAACTCCCGGTTTTCTCGTACCAGGGATGCAATCCTTTGGTCCCTATAGGCAATCGCCTGTCTGAGCTCAGCAATCTCCCGGTTCTGATCTAGGATTCCCGTTGCTTCACTCGGAATCTGCTCCGCTAACACCGGTTCATCAGATTCCTGCTCGCAAACAAGTTCGTCAGGGTCAGGTTCTGCAGTAAGGTCAATAAATATCGGATGTGGGGGTGGTGGAAGAGCTTGTTGTAATGCCGGGGAGGCACTGCAAGGCACCAAAACGTTTGGCAGTGTTGCCATTGTTGAGTTCTTCAAAAGTTCAAACTAAAAACCACAAAAGTTGCGACAAAATCAAAATTCATAATTTTGTGTCTAAAGATCACATTTACGAGAAATACCTGCTACCTGAACTCCAGATTTGTTTAGTGGCAAGCAAAATAAATTGTCAAGGAAGGGAGACCGGATGAAATAACCAATTATACTTACTTTTCGTTTCACAGGCCGTCTTATTTCCCAATACCCAATATCACACTGGCACCGTTTACTGTAAATGGATATATTTTACGAAAAAGATATTATAATATGATATCACAAGCAGCGAAGAGGGTCGGATGTATTGTATATTGAGCTTGTTGAAACAATTTTTCAGTTTCTACTACAAATAGGTGAATTGAATGTAGAAGACAATACAGCCATTATTTTTCTTGGAAAGTATGAAGTTGCGTCATCCTATAGTAGGAACTGAAAGTTTATGACTTTTGCACAAAAAGTATTTGGTTGAATACAACCTGATGTGATGATTACGAAATGCTAAATGTTTAGATTTAGTTATGTACATTCTGAATAAATTGTATGAATGTATATGATCTGTGTTTACTTTGAATTTTTATTGAACCTAACTTCACTGACATGGGATTCAAAATCCTTTGCAAAGAGTACTGAATGGACTAATATGATAATCGGCTAAATTTAGATGATTCAGCAGAAGCTGATGATCTATGGAAATCGTGTAGGGTTATATGATTATAGTTGTGGGAAGGGGTATCCATAACTGTACATTGGGATTGGGACATTATCCATCCAATAGTTCATCTGGAAATCTCCGCCGTGATCCATGACACGATGATGACCTGCATGAGGAACCAGAATTGTTGGACCAACTGGCATTGGGTAGGACCATCCTGTAGCTCCCATCATTTCTGTTAAAACGTTATCAAATAAAAAACGAAATGCCCAGGGAGTGATAGTAGGTGATGGATCATATCAATTACCAGACGGATCGTCAGAATCTGAGTCTGAGTCCCAATCCGACATATGGGCCAAGTTATCCCCTCCGGCTGCCATGCGCCGCTGTTTTCTCAAATAATCAACTTCTTTATCGAAACTGTGGTCGACCTTTAGCAGTTAAAATGACTCTAATTAAAATCCATATAAAATTCTATTCTGCTGCAAGTATTTTTAACTTACACTTATCTCAGTTCCTGTGAGATTATTCAGCCAGTTCATCCACTCATAGAATCTGGGTCCATGCTCTTCATGACGATCCGGGTTGTGCTCAACAATCCAAAGGTAAGCATGAATCATTTCGTGCTGAAATTCAAGTGAATGCAAAATAACAATGATTTCAAAAGTCAGCCTGGCGTTTGCTTGACAAATTCTTTTTTTTACCAGTAAAGTAGAAACCAAATCTTTCCTAGGGCGAAGAGTCAGCAGTGGTTCCGACAACTGAATGGTGCAAGTCCTGTGTCCATTTTGATAAAAGAAATATTCGGTGTAACCAACAAAGGAATTCATTTTATGAGCTTGACTCCATGCCACAGTCACTCGCCCGTCCAGTTTCCCCTGGAAGAACTCCTTGTCAAAAAGGCGGAACAAGTCCATTATATTTGGAGTGGGGTCGATAAGCTCCCAACGCTCGTCCACGACGGACAATGCAAGTGCGTATCCCGCTTCTGCTGCTGCCATAATTTAGCTAGTTTTCTGACATTTACAAACCGAATTAACAGGGAATTTAGACTGAAACGCTCAAATTAATTTTGATTCAGGAATAACGAACAGAACGTAATTGTCAAAGGCCAACTAATCAAATCAAATCAGGCTATCAATAAAATAAATATAGATAAATTAAAATCAAGAGAAGTAGTCGCATAAATTCTCAAGTCACCCTGACGCCTTCGGTAGAAACACGCAAAAGCATTAAAAAATTTATTATTTTTTTCTTAAACAATCACCTATCAAATGAGATGCATAAGAAAAATCTTTAGTTGGATTTCATCAAACTTGGTTCTTCTGCTAACCACCTATCTACCTCCTCACCAAAAGCACTCATTCGTTAAAGCTCTGTGCTTCGTAGCATGACTAAATAACAAATTCATGATCTGGTCGGCAAGTAACCAGACATCCGTGTGTGGATCATAATAATTTTCTGTTTGAGATTGGACCATTTTGTCATTGTGTGGTGGAAAACCGTGTTCGGGAGATTTGGTACAGTTTACAGTGATTTTGGAGTGCTCAGCCTTTATTTCTCACATCAAACAAATCCAGTGACTTTAGCAAGATGGAGGGGGCAGGTCCTGCTGCTTCCGAACCTCCACCTCCTCAAAGCGCTGCTGGCCCTGCTGTAAGCCCCTCTTTATTGAAGCTTTACAAGCTTTCATACACCAGGCATTTAATTTTTCCTTCCCTTTTAAGGAGCCAGAGGTGGAGGAGAAAGTGACCAACAAAAGCCGCAAATTCCTTCGCTCCAAGATGGGTAGAATGGGAGTTGCCAAAAGACGTCGTCTGCCGTCCACTGCTGTCGGTGGAATGTTCCCTTCTCATGCCTACTTCAACTTTCTCTGGGCAGAGGCGATGATGGACATTCGGGAAATGCTCGCGGAAGAAAAGACTCGTGGAGAAACAACGGGGAACGACGCCAAAAAGATGTTCCAAGTCATCATGGACGTTTACATGAAATATCTCAAGCTATACAAAACCATTGACCACGTTTACGACCAAATGGCTCATCCCCAGAAGCGGCTAGTTGTCCGAAAAATCCTAGACGTGTTGATTGCTCGTCTCCTCGAGTTGAGGTGGCAGCTTGTTCTCTGTGACAAATCTGAGGTCTCCTACTTTGACGAGCAGGCAATGGTGGAAGGAATTTTTCCTAAGGATCTTGATATGCCCATCCCAAAATACTACTATCATGATCCAACTCCCAACCAACAAGACCGAGACAAGTGGTTCTTCAATGTCGCGGAACGAGCTCGAATCAAGAAGGAGAAGGAGGAGGAAATAGCAAAAAGGCTTGCAGCCCAGAAGGCCTTAGAGCGAGGAGACTTTGAGGAAGAAGAGCAGCAACAAGTTGATGACAAGGAGGAAGGTGATGAAGAAGGTCTGGGACCAATAGATCACTTTACCCCGCTCCAAATTATGGAACGAGCACGTCAAGCCAAGTGTCGGGCGATGATTGCCAGGTACATTTTCAAGGATGAGTTGGCCGGACGCCGAGAGCGGAGAAAGAAGCAAAAGATGCAGAAACAGATGCAAACTCGGAGGCGAAAGCGGAAAGCAAAAGGGCTTCATCCTGATAAGGCTGCTACAAATATTCAGAAACTCGTTCGTGGCTTCCTGGCAAGGCTCCGTGTGAAACGAATGAGGAACGCTGAAATGGAATTTTTAGGAATAAGACCACATCCACCTCACAAAGATTCTCCATACGCAGCAGCAAAATTGAAATGCAAGAATGAACGAATAGAATTGGAAGGGGCGGAAGAGCGCCGAAGGGAACAGAGGAGAATGAGAAAGAAACAGTATGAAGAAGCTCAAGTCATTATCTACCAGCGGCTACAGCAAATCGAAGGACCGGAAATGGCTGAGCGGATGAAGCTTCAGATCCGCACTTGGGTAGTGGACGTAAAAGAGACTACAGGAAAATTCCCTGATATTCCAAAGGCGGAAGTAGGTGGCTCTCAGTTGATGATCTGTCCAGAAACCCTTCCAGAAGAAGTAAGGGAAAAGGGACGAGCGATTTTGGATCCAGAGTACGCCGCCAAGCTGAAGAAAGAGAAACAGAAAGCCAAAGAGAAAGCCAAGAAAGTGAGTGCAAAACTGAAGGCAAAAATAAGGAAAAAAAGGGAAGAAAAAGAAAGGATTTGAAGATCCAACCGTAGGCCCTCTCAAGTTGTATGAAGAGCTCAAGGAAGCCAACTTTGAATACAACAGGTTTTGGCGAGGAAGTGACCACAAGGAAAACCCGGAGCAGAAACATGAAGATAAGCATATCATCAGAGAGAAGAGACAAATTGTAGCAGACGAAGTGAGGACAGGCGTGGACATCGCTATTAAAGCGGAAATTCAATATCTCCGTCAAGTCATTGAGAAAAAGAAGGCGAAGAAAGGCAAGGGAAAGAAGGGGAAAGGAAAGGGGAAGGGAAAGTCCAAGGGGAAGAAAGGGAAGAAAGGAAAAAAGGGGAAGAAAAAGAAACGGAAGGGAAAAGATTTAACTAAAGACCGCACTATGGAATCGCTTTTTGAAGAGCTCGTGCAGAAAAACATCATTCGTCATCACACGAAAGTCAGGATGGATGACCTTGTTGCTCAATCCAGCTTTGTAAACGGCGAGCTTCGAACCTACCACGCAGAGCATCCCATGGAAAGTAAAACGGAAGAGCGCTATATGCCTGGTGATGTGAATCCGATACCTTCCTTTGGAGATGTTATTCGTGCCGTCAAGGACGCGTGCATAATGCCGATGGGCTCTGTTGAAATTCATGAGAACTCCCCATTTCCCACAAAATCCGTACTTATCGTTGGACCACCAGGTTCTGGGAAGAAGACCCTAGTCAATATGGTTCTCACCGAGTTGAACGCCACGCTGATTGACTTGACGGCTGCGAATATTGTCGGAAAATATCCTGGAAAGCCTGGGCTCAAGATGTTGATGCACTTGATTCAAAAGGTGGGCTCGGCAATCCAGCCCGTAATCTTTTTGATTGATAACTGCGAGCGGACCTACATGAAGAAGGTGCCAAAGGGAAACAATGATGAGCCAAAGAGGTTGAAAAAGCAGATTGGAAAGTTTCTCAAGAGTATTGCTCCCGACGATTTGTTTCTTCTGATTGGGCTCAGCAGCGAGCCGTGGCTGGCACCTGGAAAGTCGCTAAAGAAAGATTACCAGAGGATGATCTATATCCCTCCTGCGGATTATGGAACGAGGTATTTGATGTGGAAGGATGGGTTGTCCGGCATGGCTGAGATTCTCCATCCGGATATCAATTATACACTGTTGGCCAAGCTGAGTGCGGGCTGGACTGCGGGAGCGATAAAGAAAACTTGTAGGGATGTGTCCAAGTCGCATGCTAACGCCCTGGCAGACAGGAAGAAAGAGAATGCTCCGGAGAATGACCCCTATAGACACTTGGGAAGAGCTGCTCCCACGAGGCTCATGAAGTTTGGGAAGATTAATGTGACGATGGATAAACTCATTCAAAATATTACCGAGTATGACCCGGTGTTTTTAGAGCAAGAGAAGTTGTGGACAAAGTGGTTCAACAAGACTCCTCTACAAAAGGCGAGGATGGCCACACAAGTCAGTGGTGCCAAAGGAAAGAAAAAGGCAAAAAATGATAAGAAAAAGAAGAAAAAATAAACCGTTGAGCTCATGAAATAATGCTTCACAAAAATTAATGTTGAACGATTAAAGTAAATATTTGACTACTCAATTGCTGTCATTTCTTGTGTATGTATGTTAGTAATTTTATTATAAAAGTGGGACATTTCTCTTTAGCAGATTGAAACTGTTCATAACTGTAAAAATGAGGACAGCATCAAAAACCTTATCTATTTTTAATTTTTTCGTAATATTCTTTGCTGCCAAAAATAGTAAATGTAGCTCAAAAGAAGTTAATATCATATTACCCCATATAAATTGGTTAGTTGGCTTCCACGATTGCTACAATTTTATTTTGACATATCCCGGAATACATTTAAAAGGTTCTTCTGATACTAAAGGAATTATTATTTCATATACATTGTACAATGGAAATATTACGGAATTTCCTCGTGTTTTATATCGCCATTGGACGACCTGCCAAACACTATCGATTGTTATACATTTTGAGCGTATAAATTCTTCCACAGTTTCGCGCTATCTAGAACAAAACTACCAGGAAATTGGATATGACAATGCAGTCACCGAATGCACTGAATTTGGATATTTTTGTAATTTGAAGCGAGGCAATCTGAATTCCATCCCCATTTCCCCTTTGCTTAGTAGGTCACCTCTACAAATATTCTTTGTTTTACCTGAAAGGGAAAATTATATTAAAAAATTCAGTCAACTGAATTTTTCCTCAATATACAGGAACCCATTTCTCCAAATACCTTATCGAATTAGCTACAACCTGCATCAAACTTTGAAATATGACCCGGATATTTTTCACCTGGCAAATAGACCAAAAAGGATAATCTTCATGTGTAAATTCTGCAAGTGGACGGGACTGGACTTCAGCAAATTACTTCGGGCCCAAAGTGACAGTAGAGGATATCCATTCTCGGATTATAAGGTTCCATCTGCAGGTCGTCAAGCCATAAATAAGGTTTATCACAACAGGACAGGGGACGGCAAAAAGATTCGCTACTTTCTCCACGAGAATGGCTACTTCATGTCACCAACCTTTGATGTTATCGCAATCACCAAATCTCGAGGTGCAAGGTCCATCTTAGACATTCTCAAAGCAACAACGAACATTGATACCATTATACTTTCAATTCTCTCCGAGCACACGCCCAATAGTGAAGGTATATGGGATATATTTTCCTTTCCTCCAGGCATTTCTCTGATCAAAGGCATTAACAACACGTTTGGTTTTCTGGAGAAGGAATTCCGATCGTTTAACTTTTTAACTTGTTACCGAAAAGGGGAAAGAATCAGCTATGCTGTTTATGTGAAGCCGTTTAGGATTTCAGTTTGGCTGGCTTTAGCAACATCAGTGCTGTTCACGCTCGGTGTTTTCAATTTTAACAGACGTAAATCAAACACAAGGTCTCAGTCAATTATGCTGGCTGTCACAGCCCTTCTCCTCAACACCATCGTGAGTAACAACCATCTCCTTAATGTGAGAAGGTATCGAAGGCTCATTGTTGTTTGGCTTTTTGGTGCCATGATTTTAAACACTGCATATCGGGGTCAAAATTTTGCCAAAGTGGTCACCCTAAATGAAGGTCGTTCACTCTTTAAATTTGATGAGCTGGTGGCCACTGGCTTTAAATTGTATTCGCCGACCACGTGCTACATAAATGATACGCGTTTCGTCTGCACTCCACTTGGGATGAAGCTCACATCATGGGCAATAGATAAAGTAGGATGGGTAAACTATAGTAAGAAATTCGAGGTGCGTCGGAGTAGAAAATTCTATAAGTCCCCTGAATACAACTTTACATATTTGGAAAAGTCAGTTGAAGAAAGTAAAACAGACACATTGATTGCAAAAATGATGTCGCGCGTTACCCCGGCCCCAGTTTTATGGACTGAAGTTCGAGCTTCTTACTGGAAAATTGGTGAACTAATTGGTAGCTGCAAAAAACGAGCTTATGTTGCTCCACAAGAAGAAATGCGAGATTTAACCAAGCGCTTGAGTAGAAATTGTTCTTTTGCGACCTCAAATATGTATACTGGAAAGGAGGCTCTGTTTAGAGAGATTGGAACTTGGTATGTGCAAGAAAGCGGAGGTCACTATTTACATAGGAGAATGAGGTATTTGGAATACTCTGGAATTTACCATTTTTGGAAGAATTGGGTTGAATCTAAACTTCCGAGTAGAGCAACCTGCTTTGTAGATAACAGAAAAAAGTTGTCGCTAAATTCAGGAATTATTATCATATGCTTTGTGTATTTGCTTGGTTGTATGTGTGCAAGCCTTGCCCTTGTAAAGGAAAGATTTTCAACTTAACGTACTTTTCCATTTTTTACTCGGATTACACCAAACCATAAATATTACATTAAATTCGAAAACTATATCCACAATTAAAATTCCTGATCTTCGTAATGCATATCTTTTTTGTTCATTATCATTACTAAATAATTTAAATGCCTATAACTTGATGAACAGACCACTTAAATAAGAAAGTGTTTTTTCATGCCAGAAAGTACACGTACATATTATTGTAAATTGCCTTTAAAAAGGATTGCATATTATGTAAACCTAAAGCAAACAAACAGAATGTTTTATTTGATTGCTTATGTTGCTGATAAGTTAGCATCAGTACTTTCATGTAAAGAACAAATGCGTATGAAGAATAATAATAATAAAATTCGTTTTGAGTGGGAGATCCTCTCAGAATACTCACGATCTATAATGTGAATATCTGAGTATGAATAATTTTTTAGCAGTTTCAGAACGGTCATGTTACGTAAAGCACCAAATACTATGAAGACAGTTTCAAAAACAACACTACCCTTTTTTATAATACTTTTATCAGTACATTACAATAAAAGTAAGTCCGAGACAGAAGAAATTAGCATTATATTGCCCCATACAAATTGGTTGACTGGTTTCCATAATTGCTACAATTTTATACTGACTTCCCAAGGAATACAGTTGAGTTCGTCTGATACGAAAGGAATTATTTCATATTCATTGTACAATGGAAATATTATGGAATTTCCTCGAGTTTTATTCCACCATTGGACGACATGCCAAACGTTATCGATTGTCATACATTTTGAGAGAAACAATCCTTATGTAGTATCGCTGTATTTAAAAAAGAAATATGAAGAAATTGGGTTTGACGACGCCATCAAAGAGTGTGAAGCATTTGGTCACTTTTGTAACCTGAAGCGGGGCAAGTTGATCTCAATTCCGGTGACGCCTTTGCTGAGTAGATCATCTCTTAAAATATTTTTTTACCAGAAAGTGAAAGCTATCATGAGAAATTCCAACAACTCGGCTTTTCCCCAATTTTAAAAAGTCCGTTTCTTCAAATACCGTATAGAATTAGCTACACTCTACTTCAAGCTGAAAGACATGATGTAAATCGTTTTCATCTGGGAAATGACCCACAAAAGACGATATTCATGTGTAAATTTTGCAATAGCAAGGAATTACGCCTCTCCAAATTGATTGAACTACAAAAAAGTGGCTACCCATTCTCAGACCACGAAGTTTTTTGTAGCCACACACATGACTGTCGTAGGATTATGGAGATGGTTTACTTTAACTGGACGGGAAATGGCAAAAAAATCCGTTACTTTCTCCACGACAAAGACAGTCTCATAGATTCCACCTTCACTATCATCGCCCAGCCTCAGCATGCAAAGTCAACGTTACACATTCTTAAAACTCTCAGGAATATTGATTCTGTCCTAATGTCTCTTCTTACAGAAACAACGCCAACCAGAGGTGAACAGACAAAACATTCGTTACTTCCAGGACTTGGTATAATTACGGGCATTAACAACACATTTGGGTTTTTGGAGACCGAACTCCAATCTTACAATTTCCTAACGTGCTACAGGGAAAAGACGAAAATTGGCTACCAAGTTTATCTGAAACAGTTTGAACCTTCCGTTTGGTTGACTTTATTAACATCGGTTCTGCTTACGTTGTTTGTTTTCAATTTTAATAGGCTTACAACAAGCAGTGAGTCACAGTCAGTTATTTTTATGATCATTGCCCTTCATCTAAATACCGTCGTGGATAACTCTAACCTCCTGAATTTGAAGCGGTATAGACGGCTCATTGTAGTCTGGCTTTTCGGTGCCACGATTCTGAACACCGCCTACCGGGTCAGAATTTTGCCAAAGTTGTCATGCTAAATGAAGGTCGACCACTCTTTAAATTTGATGAACTCGTGGCCAATGGCTTTAAATTGTATTCCCAAACGTTGTGTAACATAAACACCACTAGCTTCGTATGCACCAAGATTGGTTATAAACTGATGGAATGGGCTAAAGAGAAAATTGGGGAGACAAACTATATCAATAAATTTGAAGTGCAAGATAGACAACCATATTTGCCCAAACACAACTTCACATATTTAGAAAACTCCGTGGGAGAAAGTAAATCAGATAAATTATTTGCAAAAATGATGTCGCACATTACCCCAACCCTAATCCTGTCGAAAGGAGTAGATGCCTATTACTGGAAAGTTGGTGAACTAATTCGTAACTGTGAAAAAGGGGCGTATGTTGCGCCCCAAGACGAAGTACAGGGTATTTCACAACTTTTAAAGAAAAAATGCTCATTATCTTCCGCAAAAATTTATTCTGGAAAAGAATCTCTGTTTAGACAAGTCGGAACGTGGTATGTGCAGGAAAGCGGAGGTCACTATTTGCATAAGCGAATGAGGCATTTGGAATACTCTGGAATTTACAACTTTTGGGAGAAGTGGATGGCACGAAAAAATTCAGGTGGTGGAGCCTGTTTTGAAGAAAACAAGAAAAGATTGAAACTAAACTCAGGAATCATTGTCATTTGCTATGCGTATTTGATTGGCTGCATGCTGGCAAGTGTAGCTTTTGTAATGGAACGATTTGTATAACCGTCTAGCAGTTACCCTTTTTAGTCACATAATAAAGTTTTATATAACCTTTTGGTATTCTTTCTTATAGCATATAAATTTGATTCACATTTTATTTTCGGAGAGTGAAACTGAAAGTCTGTTTATACAGTAGGCTAGCGAATGAAGCATTTACTCATTTTCTAGCTAAAGTGGGGCACTCTGAACAACCTAATACATCGTCCCTTTTGGTATTTTTGGCTTTGAAAAGTGAAAGCAATCAGGAGAACCTAAAACAAGCCCTAAAAATAATAGTCAATCTTGTATAGTAGTTATTCAGTCAGTTCATCAACCAAGCCACGTGCCTTGCTCCAATCTTGTCCGCAAAAATATGCAAGTAATTTCAGTCATAAGTGCCAGACAGTTTAATAGCATTCAGATTCAGATTAGCTGTTGGTTTCTCTTCTTTTCCCTTTCAAAGCAAATTTTTATACTGAGCACGACACTCATATACTCATTAAAAATACTTATTTACACATTAAACTTGACATTGAGACATAATCATCATTCATCATATGCTGTAATGTTTAGTAGATCAGCAAATGCTTTCTACTTTTACTTAAGTAAGATTGATACATACGGAATACCTCATACAGTTTTTAAAACATCATCAATTCCTTAGCCTCACATGCGTGACTTTACATCATTTCAAGTTACATGATGGCAAACTCGAAAACCTAACAGTGAGGGTAACGCATGTAATAAAAAGGGTTGGATATAGGTAATAAGCATGAAATTTTAACAGACAAAGTGGAAAGTAGATAATTGTCGTAGCACGTGTAGAGTAAAACGGATTGTTAATGGCATTGAAAAGCTGCAGATGATTAAATGAATTCAAATTTTCAATAAACGTTAACGTGTGGATGTAAATATGTTCCTTTGTACTTGTAACGTCTTTTATTTAATGAAGGTCGGAAATGCATTTTCAAATATTACTGATCCCATATGTTGATCTTAACGATAATACTAATGCAGATGGAACGACTAGTCCACTTTTAAACTCAGACAATATCCCGTTTTTTAGTTATTGCATTATACGACAGACACGTGCAAAGATGTGTTCGTATTATGTACCTACACAACAACTTACGTAGAACTCCTCTTAAGTGTCTCATAATCTTAGATGATACTCTCAACCAATTCAAGAACATACATACAAAAAATCAGATAATAGCTTTTCGACTGGGTTGAAAAGGAAAAGTTTCATCGTTTATCTCATAATTAAATGATTGGACAAAAGCTTTTGGAAAGCATTATTAGGTGGAAATTGAAGCGCTTGAGAAATTATCTGTAATTAAGGAAGTATCAAAAACACGACCACTGAAGGTAAAAATTAATCATTGTACTCAAGAAGACGAAGCAAGCAGGTAATTTTATTTTTGTTGTCACTTTCACTTTATCTTAACTTTGTCCTGGCTGCTAACAGAAAGTATGCAACAAAACGGGACTCTGAAAAAGCGTAAGAGGCGAAATCTCGCAAAAGTGAACGGATTGTCCACAATCCAATACGATGAGGCAGAAGATAACTATGATGGAACAACAGTTTTCACCTCAACCAACAATGACGAAGCTAAATCGCATCGTGATACTCAAATACGAATGTCCAGTGTACTTCAAAAATCCTCAACTAGCCACCGTTCCAACTCAAGAGTCACGCGTGATCCAACATTTCACATGGAAGCTGATGGCGATGAAAGTGATGATGAGTACGGCTGGACAGCACCTCCCTCCACATCAGAATCATCCTAGCTTTGGAGGCATCCGGGAGCGACCTTACTTTCTGGATAAAACAACAATGACCAGACTCCGTCAAATTATTCTGTTGGGAATTTTCTCTGGCACATTTCCTTGGGTTTGGAATTCTAAAAAACATCGAATAGACAGATGGAGTCGAGGCTGGGAAAAGGTGTGGAATGTGCAGTGGTTCTTTGTTACGCTGCAAACAGGTTTACTCACATTGTTTCAGTTTTACCCCATGTACTTGACTGTGGAAGAGCATCTCTCGACTCATAGGAAGATATTTATGGGTTCCGTTAATGTCTTTGTGTATGCTTGTGCAATGTGCTTTAATGTCAACATGTTCTTTTACAAAGAGCCGGTAAGAAAGCTAAGAAATGTGAGAGCTCATGGTGTTCATACCTCAAATTGGAGTTATAATAATATATGATGTTATTTATTATGTATCAGATTCGACAGTATATAAACACCTTATTTCGCTTTAATCGACAATTTATGGGTATACACTTTGATTTGACTTACTAAATTGCTAATTTTAAAGGTAGACATTGATTTCGAATGTATTTCATCTTGGCAGATAAATACGTGGTGGATTTGGAAGGGTATGAAGATGGGGGCCGACTCGTGATAAACTTGAGCATCCCCTCAAACATGAGTCAGGTAGTGGCGTCAATTGCACGCTTCCTTGTGATGCCTTTCCAGCCTTGGTACCTCTTTTCCTACATTTATCCCAAGCCCTGGTACTGGCTTATTCCTGGGGCATTTCAAGAATTTTTGGTGATTGGACAGGTCATAGCCAACTACATCTTGTACCAATGGGTCGTCGTCGCTCATGCTAACAGCATGGAATTTTGGCTGAGAGAAAGCCAGTAAGCTAATAGTAATTTTACGAGATTGATATTTATATGCAACAAATAATTATTATCATGATTTTCCTTTGGTAGCCGGAATAACGATAGTGGCTGCACAATCAAAGAGTTTCGCCACCCAAAAACGGCAGTGGAAACATATCGGACTTTGCAGGTCGTAACAAACCGTTTCAACGACTGCATGGCACCCCTTGCAATTCCTATGATGAAACTGCACGTTTTAATTGCCATCATCCCTTGCGGATTCGTTTTCCTTCGGAGTCTTAATCACTATTTCATTGAGGAATTTCCGAGTTCATGTACAATAACTTTCCATGCTTCAGAATAACTTAATCAAGCTGTAGTTGAACATGAGCTTTTTGAATTCCCCTATAGTGTCCTTTCCTATTGGAGTCATCAACACGTCTACAGTCGGCTTTTGCACAATGTCTGTCTCAGCTACGGTCTTTGATCTCGCCGCCGGGTTCATTGACTCCTGGAACAGGACGAAGCACAAAGGCTTCCGGAGGATTTTGATGTCATGCTCAACGCTCAAAGTGAGAGTAGGCAGGCTCTACTTCATCACGGTGGCCACCACTATCACATTCTTCAAAGTGGTCGCAGACTACATAATTGATTGCATAATCACATTTCCATGAGCTTACAGCTGTGCGTGAATTCTATGTAACTAAACATGTTCTGTAATCAATTGATGTACTAATAATAAATAGCCATGCATAAGTATCCTGCACTAAAGTTAAGGTATTCAACATTTATTTCGTTTTATATATATTTTTAGTCGCGCATTCCTGTAAATAAAACAAAGAATATAATGAACCGGATTTATTTGAGCACGATTTCGAAAATTGCCTGTCCAGGACGAGAAGCTCAACTCATTTAGAATAGGAAGAGGATTGCCAATGAAAATGTACATTCAATGGGGGAAGGTAGTATGGTAAGAGCAGATTTCATAGATTTTTAATTCGACTACCGAAATTACCGAAATGATGTGCTTACAAATGCAATGTACAGTGGTAGAGACAATAATTTTTACATTTTGCATTATTATCTAATCTGATATCCCTCCCTTACTTCATGTAAAAGTCAATTGACTGAAGTATTGACAATAATTTATATAATTTTTCAATATATGTGTTGGTAAACAACTTAACTAGAGCGCATGATATCAACTTGCCATAACACTTGATCTGTTGATCATGTCAACGTTTGAATGATACAAAACTGAATGAGAACTTCATATAAAGAAGAACTTTACATTTAAAAAACAACTAGTTCTTTACACAAAACATAACGAATAAGTGCTTCAGTTCTAGAGTGTCTCACAATGCCCCTTAGCGTTGCGTTGTTTTTTCTTGCCTGTTTGGCAGGGCTGACCTCAGCTCAAACGACCAACTTTGTTAATCAAGACAGTAAATTAGAGGGTTTAGCAGAGCCCCAATGGTTCAAAGAAAACATACCATTTCTGGAAGTTCCAGACACCCAAATTGAGGAGGTTTATTACTACAGATTTTCTTCACACAAAAGACATTTACGTTACTCCCTCCCAGGTGCAGGGTACACCATCACCGAATTCGTGCATAAAGTGGGTTATTCACAAAAGTTTGATACAATTAATGACGCAGCCGGGCATCACATATATGAATCAAGGTGGCTCCGAAATCCCAGATATGCTCAAGACTACATCAACTTCTGGTCAAGGGAAGGCGCGGGTGGAGAGCAACAGTATTCGGAATGGATAGCTAATGCAGCGTATGCAAATTTTCTCGTCACCGGGAACAAGCCCTTCATCCTTTCTCAACAAGAAGGATTTGTCAATAACTTCAACGGTTGGAATAGAAGCTATGAACCGACCTTGAATTTGTACTTCATCTCGCCCCTCTTAGACGCTATGGAATACTCTGCAAGTTCGCTACCGACACCGGATCCTTTCGGAGGTGGTGTCGGCTACAGACCGAGTTTCAACTCTGAAATGTATGGGAATGCCATAGCCATTTCGAAAATAGCAAGGTTAAACAACGATACGAGGACTGCGGAGGAATTTGAAGCAAGAGCAGAAACGATTCGTAGGGCCATTTTGGATTATTTGTGGGATAACGAGAGAACTTTCTTTTACCACATGTACCGGGATGAAAACCCCAACAATGAGTTGCTTGAAAGTAGGGAAAATATTGGGTTCTTCCCGTGGAGATTTGGAGTGCCAGATCCTCAAGACCCAAAATATGAGCTAGCTTGGGAGCATTTATTTGACTCACAAGGGTTTAATTCCAGATATGGACCAACCACCTGTGAGCAGAGGTCACCTTGGTTCGATGGAAATCAAACTTCACAATGTTGTTGGTGGTAAGTTACTCAATAATAAATCAAATTATGTTCCTCCACTTCAAAAATAAAAAGTGTAATGATGTAATATACGTTTAGGAATGGGAACTCTTGGCCATACTCAACTGGGTTTATCTTAAACTCTTTGTCAGCTCAAATTAAAAACTACAGGCCGACGAACCTAGTGAATATCGATACATTTATGCAAATTTTGCACACCTATGCGGAGACCCAATACAAAGATGACAAGCCGTATGTTGCAGAGTGCCATTCTCCCCATAGGAAAATTTGGGTTTGTGATTCATTGTAAGTTTATCATATAATTTGTGTCAAACTTTGAAATGTTTTTTTTTCATGTCATTAATCATGATGATTTATGTGTGACAGCAATCACTCTGAGCACTACGCCCACTCAACATACATTGATAACGTGCTTGGAGATTTACTGGGTATTGAGCCTCAACCAGATAACACTTTTGTTATCGACCCACTGATACCATCCTCATGGTCGTATTTTATTGTTGAGAATCTGCTCTATCATGGACACAACATGACCATTTTGTATGACAAGGATGGCTCAAAGTACAATACGGGGGCTGGAATGAAAATATACTTGAATGGGGAACTCGCAGCGTCTCAACCCGAGCTGGGACGGATGTCACTCAATATCCCAGATCCGGTTATGGATGAATCCAATTCAAGAAAAAAGATTGAAAACTACGCTTCAAATCCCAACAGCTATGGTTATCCAATGGTAGATGCAAGCTACACGAGTGTCTTTGACTCCTCCATTTGGCATGCTGTGGATGGTCGTATAATGTACGATTACTTCCCATCAAATAGGTGGCACAACTTTGAATCTTCTAATGAGGTTGATTGGTTCTCCATCGATTTTGGACCTGGGCGACAGAAAACTATTGACCAAGTTAAGATTTACGTTTATTCTGATGTTGTAACTGAACAAGGAAATGTTGACTGTCCGAAAAACGTCAGCGTTGAAATCTTATCTTCGTCATCTGGAGAATGGGAACAAGCTCGGAATCAAGCTAGCACTCCCCCTTCCTGCCTTCCGAATGATGTGCTCACCATTCACTTTGACCCCGTGAAAACTCAAAAGGTGAGGTTGGTTTTTGCCAGAAATCTGGAGGATAATTGGTTTGTGGGGATGACTGAAGTGGAGGTGTGGGCACCATGGCCCCAGGTGGACGAAGAAGGAATTTATGAAGCAGAAGATGGATATATTACTAATGCCAATATTAGAGCAGCGGACAGCGCTTCCGGAGGCTCCTATGTTGCTCAAATTGATGCAAATGATGCGTCTGTTGAGTTTACGGGGGTCTGGGTGAAGCAAGCGGGAGAGTATGAGGTTAAAGTTTATTACTCTAATGGAATCCAAGAAGAAGCCAGAATGAGTATTCGGATCAATAATATTCACACTGTGGAGGCCACATTCCCACCTACAGTTAATGGCTGGGGAAATTTTGACCAGAATACTTTTGTTTCGCTTAGACTTTCTCTTTTGAGGGGCAATAATGTACTTATCTTTAAGCATGGAGATAACTTTGCAGAGCTTGATAAAATCATGGTATCAAGTTTTTAATAAATACTCAAGTAAAAATATATTTGTGTACAAGATTTTAGTACTAGTTTTATGTTAAAAATGTAAATGAAAACAAAATCCACAATAAAATCTTACATTTTCAAAAAACTAATTCACACAATATGACAATATGATATGTTGCGACTTTTCACCACAAACCTGTAGTTTCCCTTTCAAGGTCAAACAAAAACTGCTTTTCATGTAGGCAATGCAATAATATCAGCGTCCAAAAGTTTTATAATTGATAACAAAAAGCAATTTAGTAAGTAGTCGCTTCGTTTTTAATATTTAATGTGACATATCACGAAAAAGTTCAATAGATATCAATCACTTAAGTTCATCCTTTTTTTGTGTCAATAAAACTTAAAGCTATTTGGACTACAAGAAATATTCCAACTACGAGTATTCCTGGCTTGATTAATTTCTTTAGTGCACTTTTCAGCGTTTTTGCTGCTTTTAAACCCTTTCCAATGAAAGCCGCTCCTAATTGTAGCAACTTATCTTGAATTCCCAGCAAATTTTCTTTGACCTCCATAAACTTCCCTTTAACCCGCAGCAGCCTTTTTGCCATAGCATGTCTATAATGCGAAATGAAGCCTAGGAATGAAACCATGAGGAAAACAATGTAGGCATAAAACACTGTTACAAAATTCCCATCTAGAGATATCCCTTTCTTCGATTCTGTTCTATTTCTTGCCTGTTCCAATGTTTCATTCCACGTTTGAATTCGAAGCGACCAATCCGCCCATGCAGTCACAAGACCCGACTCGAACATGGCGTGAATCCTCTTTTCAAATAGAATTGTTGGCCAAGGCACGCTTTTGAAGTGCCAATTATGATACAAGCGTCCGAACGATTTTTTACTTAAAATGATTTTGCTATTTTGCTGCTCGTTCTTAATATTAAGATATAGCGCCTTGCACCTCAAAAAATCGTCAACGTATGCGTCCAATTGACATTTTGAAATGGTTTCGAAAAAATAGTCAGGTTTAAAAAAATCATAAAGTTGAGTCGCATTCTTGGGTTTGTACACGAGACCCTTTGTTTCATTATATAAACTCGGGTTTTGAACCATTAAAGCCTCTTCAATTTTTGAAATAAAAGGGCCATTTCTCCATTTTGAGATCACATCAGCCCTTTCTTTAGTAGAAATGAAGATCTTTAAATAATCCATATTTTTAGATGGAGAGTGAATTCGGAAATTAGCCGCAACAAGCTGTTCCATAGTCTCCAAACCATGTTTAGGAAAAGGAGCTGCCAACTTTTCAATGTTGCTTCCTTGATAACCATAAGTGAATACTATGCCTGTCAAAATCCATGCTCCGCAAAGGATTCTATGTTGATGAATCACTTTTGTGCCCTGGCACAGTAAAACATCATATGCAAACATTGTGCTTCCAAACACATCTGTCGAAATTGAGATGGTTTCGTTTAAATGGATTTTTAGGTGATAGTACGAGTTAATCAAGTGAACCATTAAACCGCTTACTATCGCACTGCCAAATAGTAGTATCCAAATGTAGGTATCAAACGCGGATACGTATCCGGTTAGCGAAAGCCCACCGGAAACTTCAATTGGAGCACAAGTTACAAAGTGTAGAGCGTCATGTTGGCCACTTTGAAAGATATTGCCTTCAATGTACGCATCCGTGACGGAAAGAAACATGGGGTAAATTGCATCAACAATGTGATCGTGATGAAGTGTTACTGATGTCGAATTTGGCGATAAGATTGAGAGGATTATCAGTTCGAAACTGAAACCTCGACGTTTTACATCAAGAAAATACTTTTCTCCGCAAATAAGCTCATCAACAGCGATGGGAGAAGTAAACCAGGTTGATCCACGAAATTCAAAACGATAAAGTTCTAGCTGATTGTGGTTTGTAATGTCCTTGCTTGAATATTCATAAATAGCTGGAGATTTTAATTGGGATGATAAAATATTTCCCTCGTTAAAATTAAGCAGGGGGCCATTATCCACATCCAAACTTTCTTGAATTGAGCTACGGCGTTGAAAATGTTTCCAATGCGTGGGTATTTCAACAACAAAAGTTTGGACCACAGAAATTTTACCAGAGTCGTCTATCGTGAAAATTAATTTGGTAGGTGAGCTCACAGTTTCCAGAGAAAGAGCTCGACACCACGACTTCCAAAATAGTTCCATGAGAAACATCACATCGTTGTAGTATGGCGTCAGCATGGTAGGAACAGGCTTCCGTAAGTGGATGAAGAATTGGGAAGCTCTTGTAGAAATGTATTTTGTTGTTCCCAACTCATGATAGAAAATCGGGTCCATTAAAGTCCAAGGTAAATTGTAGGGTTGGAAAAGTAGCTCGGTGTCCCCGTGAGTCCATTTTAGACATGGTTTAGGGTTAATATAAACCATCACGCAGCATGTCCGTCTATGTGGTGGAGATGACCGAAACTTGAATTCTTGGTTGTCATCAATATCATAAGGTACACCATCGCAGAGGAATGTTTTCCATGCAGGAAATTCGGGCATTTCATCCTCTTCGGTGTCATTTTCCCTTTGTAGATACTTTTTTGATGCAGTTATCACCGGAAATGTTAATGGTTCCACCAAATAGTGCCCTTCTGACGATCCCTTTTTAAGTAAAGATGTAATGCATTATTATGACATATTTATTATGGCTAATTAAAAGTTCTACAATAATTCTTATTCTTACCTCGGTGGTCTCAATCGAATTGATAACAATCATTAAAGTACAGTCCTTAAAAATCTCAAGTTCTTTATGTAACCGCAGTTGTTTGGAAATTACAAGCTGTTGGCACATCACAGTTAGTATAACATTTTGTATCAAAAACTTAACAGACATTCTGTTTCTGGTGCCTAGTTGTGGTTACTGGTTTTGGTGTGTAATACAATTCCGATAAATGCACATCCACTTATATTACTTGTCCTAATTAATAATACTTTCATGCATATGTTGGCATAATATTTGTCATATTTTAATTAATTAGTTCTTGAAGCTCATCCAAATAATGCTACCATGATATGATGTTTAGCATAAGTAAAAGTATGCTTGTGAAGCTCATTACGCTACAAAGCTTAAGGTTGTAGCCATCGTTCTAAAATGAGGACTGTCGCTGCAAAAACACATCCAAGAAGAAACACATAGGTTATAACTGCTATTCCAGAATTGCGTGATAGAGCGACCTTTTTTCTAATGTTCAAGCATTTAATACTAATGCTACTCGGAATCTTTGGTTCAAACCATTTCTTCCAAAAGTTGTATATTCCCGTGTACTCAAAGTTTCTCATGCGCTTGTGGAAATAACGACCTCCACTTTCTTGAACATACCATGTTCCAACATTTTTGAGGAAGGCATCAGCTCCCATATACACTGAAGGAGTGGATGAGCAGTTTTTATTTAAGACTGCTAACCTGGAGCGTATCTCATCTTTTGGAGCAACAAAAGCACTTTTGCCACACTCTCCAATAATTTTGCCAATTTTATAAGAAGAGGATTCAAGGTCTTGGCGATAGGGATCAACCTGCAATGGGATTATTTGAGATACAAGACCAGCAATCGTTACTCCAGTTTTATCACTTTGAATCGTGGGGGTTTTGAGGAAAGTGTAGTTAAATGTTGGTAAATTGAATCCACGGGTTGGACCTTGAAAGTTCGCATAAGCCACCTGCCCCACTTTGTAATAAACCCATTGTTTTAGCTCGGTTCCAAATATGCTGCATATTAAAGATCTTGTGTCAAGGCAAAAAGTCGCCGTTGAATACAACGAAAAACTTTCCAGCTCCTCAAATTTTGTTACCTTATTTCCCTCTTTCGCAGCAACTACTTTGGCAAAATTTTGACCTCTATACGCATTGTTCAAAATAATGGAACCAAAAAGCCAGATGAGGATTATTTTTCTATAGATTTTAACTTTCTTAAACTTGGGACTAGTCACAATGGTGCTTAGGAGAAGGGACGTGATGACTAGAGTAATTGACTGTGACTCCGATTTCAATGTTAAACTTTTACAGACAACTTCTGTGAATGCAACGGAAGCCAGTAAAGCTAACCAAACGGATAATCTAAACGGTCTGAGGTAGACATACGGCCCAACTTTCTCCGCTTTTCGGTAGCACGTGAGAAAGTTAAACGACTGAAATTCCGCTTCGAGCAACCCAACTGTATTATTAATTCCGGTGATTAAGGATACCCCAGGAAGAAAGGACCTTTTAAACCATTTTTCGTTTGACATGTTCTCTGACAAAATTACCAGTATCAAGGCTTCCAAGTTCCTCGTCACTTCTAAAATTGTCAGAGTTGACTTGGGACGTTGACGAATCTTTGGTAAAATTAAGTTTGCTTCAGTCAACGAGTAGCTCTTACCAGAGTTGTCCCTATCATGTACAAAGTAAACCACTTTCCTTCCGTCTCCAGTCCATTTTAAGTAAACTTCCCGCATGCTTTCACGGCAGGGAATGCTATCACTGCAGAACACCAGGTAGTCCTTAAATGGGTAGTCTGCCCTTAGAAAAGCCTTCAAACTGGCGTGTCTGTGCCGGGTGTTGTTGCAAAACTTGCACATGAATACTGTCGTTCTAATATCAAGAAACATGCGGCTGTCAGCTAGTCTAGTATGCTTAAGTTTGTAACTAATTCTATAAGGTGTTTGAAGAAAAGGGCTTTGGTACAGGGAGGAAAAGTTGAACCGTCGGAATTTCTCTAAATAACTTTCACTTTCTGGCAAAAGGAAAAATATTACAAGGGAAGACCTGCTTAGCAAAGGCGAAATTGGAATGGAGTTCAGTTTGCCCTGTTTCAGGTTGCAGAAGTATCCAAATGAACCACATTCTGTGACAGCGTTGTCAAAACCTAGTTTCTGGTATGATTCCTTCAAGTGGTAAAAAACATCAGAAGTATTGTTGTCCTCAAAGTACAATAAAATAGAAAGAGTTTGGCACAATGTCCAATGTCGATATAAAACTTTAGGAAAAAATGGAATGTTTTCATTGTATAATGCATATCCAAAGCTTTTCGTGTCGGAACTCAAATGTACTCCACGATTTGCAAGGATAAAATTGTAGCAGTTTTGAAAGCCATTTAACCAATTTAAATGGGGCACACTGATAACATGCGTTTCTTTGCAGACGCTGATTTCAATTTTTAACGAAATTATAAAAACTTTTAATAGAAAATAAATTGGGTCCATATTGCCCCATGAAAGCTGCTACCTTTCCGTTTTCTAATTCTCTAAGTCCGTATTACATATACTTTCCTAAAATATGAATGTGCAGTATATCGTACGGCTTCAAAATTCACAAGTCTAGACTCTAGATAGTTGTTTTGTACGCGACTTTAGGTAATTGTGCAGCGTTGAGGCAAATGCTTCAGAATTCCAAACTATAATGTGATTCGAAATGTCAATGACACTCACCCAAACTTTAAACGTGATGAATTTTTATTGAGTAAAGTTTCAATTGATCGATTGATATGAAATGTTATTAGTAGTATGAGCGGAGTAAATTAATATAAGTTTGTATTTATGTGATGTTTTGTAATCTGCATGTTCTTGAAAGTTCAATAAACAAGAAGCAGTGAAACAATTTGACTTATACAAAAGTTTTCAAAAGCGAGGGAAGTCAACTTATCAAAATAATTGCACTCAAAAAACTTGATCTTAAGAGGTGAACAAGAGTTGACAAACTTTTTAAGCCATAAGCTACTTCCAAACAAGTTCATTGCTTTCACCCTTTCTATTAGCCTAATGGAGTTTTGATGTGGTAATGATGCAACTCCAAAGTTTACTACAGCGTTCGCCAGCCCACTAAATGATGCTACAGTTGCAAATCCAACAATGTGTAGATCCAGCTCCTTAAAAAATTTTATGCTTACAAAGGCACCAATAACCTGCACAATTAAAAGCAACATAACCATAAATACGTAGACTGTTTTACAATGAAGAACATTAAAAATGGTGGTGATGACTTGAAGCTGTCTATACAGCTTTACTTTCTTCTGCTGGAAACGTCCTACTCTGTTCATGTCTTTCAGAATTCTATAAAAAAATTATAAAATTTTTACTTAATTGTGTACATTCACTGAATTAACATAAAACGTTTGCTTTCATACTTTTCATAGAGCTCCAAACATCTGCTGATAGTAAATGGAACAATGCTCAGGCTACATTCTGTAAATTCCGTTATGGCAGCTCCCCATCCTCCATATTTCAAAATTTCCCAAGAATATCACCACCTTTTGTCCCCATTTCCAACCATACAGACTCAGAAACGTGCTGAACCATTCAGGAAGTATATTGAGGGGAGATGTAGAAACCAATGCAGCAGATAGTGCAAGAACTTTCACCAAATAGTTGTAGATTAAGTTCAATATGACGCAAATCATTCTCACTTGCATTGCCTTGTAATTTTTCCGAAAAACAGTTTCATGTCCACCTTGCATTTCATCGAATTCTACCAAACCATTCAAAACTTGGACAACAGTAGTTGAATTTTTAGCGTTAAAGTACATTGCAGCTGTAAGAAATATTAGGCAGTAGCCAAGCATATAATGGATTGCTTTCCACTGGACAGTATAGTAATGGCGATTGAAGAAATAGTTACACACTAATGCTGAGTAAAGAAATGTGAGAAAGTATCCAAAAGATTTCATTCCAGGTTTACTTTGAAACCTTCGAATTATCGGATTCCATTCGTAGATTTGAAAGTTGTATTGAATGTATTTGTTTGATATGAAAGGTGGTCTCAACTTGCCCTTTGCAAGGATATGGAGGATGGGTGGAATTAGCTGGATAGTTGCCATTTTATGTTATTTCTCAAGAGGAACCAACTACTACTACAGTTCATTTCAAGTGGACTTTTTTCCAACTGTATTACCGTTAGATGATTCTAACTTCAAACTATTAACTCATGAACATTATTTTTCAGCATTGCATGCGCACAGTTGTGTTATATTTCAGGCTGTACTCGTTAATTATCAGTATTGAGACTACATAAAATTTAAAATTTAATGCCATTTAGTCTACACCTGTTCCGCTTTTGTTACGCAAACGTGAAAATACGACTCGTAAGTTTTAAATGCAACAGAAATGCTTTTGTAATTGACGATAAAGACTTGTCATTATTCAAAATCATACGCAGACGGTGGATTAGATTGAAAATTCAAATTGCTTCGGATTTATTCAATGTTAGGTAGAAACGAACTACGTCAAGATATTGTAATTAAATATATTCCGTAATGTCAGCAGGTGATATCGCAGTGCGATTAATAATCGCACACCTGAGCTGATTTGTATATACAGGAATCATTTAATATTTCTATATATACTTAAAATGAAATAATCGAATGTCTCGAAACTATAACTGGTAAGAACTTTAAAATCCTTTGTTTGCATGGACGAACAGGTAATTTATACATTTTATCAATTTTTTGTTAGCTGTCGGACGAAATAGTTTCCAAAAGGCAGCCTTGTTCATGTTTGTAAAAAGTATTTCCCCAAAAATAAGGTTGAGAAGATCTCTTACAACGAGGATTTGTAGTAAGTACAAATGGCATGTAAATGAAAAATTTAACTACATCACTATTAATTATCAAAAATGTTACGTACACTACAATATTTTGAGCTAGCAGGGCTAAGCAGGGACTACTTCAATTGTATGTATGTATAGGTAAATTATATACAACAAAACAAGTTTCTTGTTGAATGAAGATCAGAAAGTAAAATGGGGAAAGCGAATACTGTACAAAACTAGCATCTCTTTTGGCTAACAACACGCTTACAAGTTCTTGATGTTTAGCTAGGAAAAGTTTTACTACCTTGCTGCGTTTACAAATATAAGTACGATACGATACACACAATTTACTCAACCTCATTATAATACAGCAAATCATACTGTCTAATCTCTATTCATAAAATACCGCAGCATTTTTTCTTTGATTTGGTAGTAGGAGCTTTGTTAATTCTAATTAAGTCATCTCGTGACCTCGGAAGCGTTGCCAAAATCCGTGCATTTTGCAGTATTGCAGCTGCCACGGATCGAAATGCTGCTTCACAATTGATGTCTTCCTTTGCAGAAGTTTCAAAAAATGGCATATTTTGGGACTCGGCTACTCTCTTCAAAAATGTATACACTATAAGTAATCAGCTTATTTTATCTTTAACTTTTCGTCTGTAATGTTTATTTACCCTTGCAAGTGCAGTATCCACTTCCCGATTAGCAGCCTGGTCACATTTGTTTCCAATCATTATTTTCACGCAGTCTTCAGGACCATATTGAGATGCGAATTCTGTCCAAAACTTGATATCATCGAAACTCTCTTTGCAAGTGATGTCGTAAACGAAAATAATTCCTTGGACATCGCGCACGAATGCGGGATAAATTGATCGAAACGTCTCCTGACCACCAGTATCCCACTTTCAAAGAGAAAAAACGTTGGGAGTCACATAAATGGGAAAATAAAGCAGGCATGCTAATAAAAAAGCATATTTAATAAATCTTACAATGGAAAGCTGCACTGTAGAGTTACCGATTGTCACAGATTTAAAACGAATGTCAACTCCGATAGTTGAAATGCGCCATTCAAAGAAGGAGTTATCCTAAAAGAAATACAATAACGGTTTCCCTTTATACAACGCTCACTACAGTCAACAATATTTTGCTTTGATTTTCAACGGAACTCTTAACTTACAGAGTATCGACAGAGAACACACGTTTTCCCAACGCCTCCTTGTCCAAGAGAAATGACTTTGAAAGTGTAATCTCTTAAAACATTTTAAAACGTACTACTTTACTTTTAGAGTTACTAATTTAATTTAGTTACATTATGGCCTTCTTACATGGAAGGATCACTCTGGTTCTGTCCACCCGTCGCGTTATTAGGAATGGTGCTTGTGGAGCTCATAGGGACTCCAAAGATGCGACGCAAACTGTCTTCTGTAATTTCCTCAGAACAGTTCATTGGACATCTACGAAAAGTTAAGAAGTGGGAGAGAGACGATTTAATGTTTTAACAATAGTATAAAAATCATACGATTTTGATAAAAATTAGGATTTGAGCTACCTAGTCATTTCTCTTTGGAGCATTTGGAGAATACACTCCAGGTGAAAAATGTGTCCGCAAGCGGCAGACACGAAGTAATCTTCTGGCGATTCTGCAGCCAATATTATAAGAATCCTTGTAAAAATGCATATAAAAAGAAAGTCATTTGAATGGGTAGATATTCGACTTTTACCTGACTCATTGGAATAACAAATCGGGCAAATATATTCATTGTGGTTTTGGCTAGTTCGGCTAGACATTTTGTTTGGTGTAAATTTAACGAAACGTTTTCTATTGAACGATCATCTCACATTTAATTATGTTAAGTGATAAATCCTGTATTTGTTTATATATAAATGCACTACTTTTTTATAACACTTTTGGGTAATAGTTTCTAACTTAAATTCATTAACACAAAAAAAATAGTTTTGGCAGAAAATGAATATTTTTATGTGTGCAATGCATGTATATTACGAATTACGATAATACGTATTTATTGCCGTACATTTATATATCACAGAGTGTATCTCAGTTTGTATAAACTTAGAGTCTGATCTGGACCCTAATACTCACAATGACTTGCAGCATAGCAAATTATATGCATTATGCTTATCATAAATTCAGTCTTTTTTTGTGGATATTATGCTTTGACAAAATATATACATAATATGCATGCTCTTCAAGAAACAGAGCTTCGTATCGTATCTACACCAAAGAAATTTAACTCTTGGTTCTACACACATTGTCAAATACCAAGGAGTTTGCTGAACGATATGCAGAAAGATTGTTATGAATGCAAAGAGCCAGACACAGAAAACCTAAATTTTCTTAGAGATGCTGATGAACATAATATATCATGCATTACCTAATAACGTAAGTAAATTAGCGAGCAGAAACGCATAGCAGAAAAATGGTTAGCGTAAGCTTACATCCTTTTCATGAGAAAGCCTTTGTTGTCTGAAAAACAGTTTCACGGTTCGTCATGTATTTTCAACTTTAATGATAACTAGTATGCTTATTTAGTATACAATTGGAGCATTAACATTTATTCCTGACAATTAAAGTTCTGTTTGACTAATCCTGAAGGTCTTGCATGTTGTCTTATTGGTAACACCGATAGAATTGGAATTTTACTAGGAACATCTATTCAGAATTGAAAAGTCAAGGTTTGCAATATAAAATTCATGTAAAGTGAGTGTTTAGTTTGGTTTATCCGTTCTGCTTACCACAACATTTTTCTCCTTGTACTATCAGGATCACCCCAAACCCTCAAATGTTATCTCGTTCTCTTACAACAGAGGCTAATATCTGTTCATTTTGTAGTATGGCAGCTGCCACAGAACGGAATGCTGCTTCACAATTGATGTCATCTCTTGCTGATGTTTCGAAAAACGGCATATTTTCAGATTCAGCTCTTTTCTACGATAAAATTATGACATTTTACTGCTTAACAAGGTTACTTTTACTTTATTCATATATTCACTAAAAACTTACTCTTGCATTGTCCGTGTTCACTTCTCGATCAACAGCCTGATCGCATTTGTTGCCTATCATGATTCTAACACAGTCTTCTGGGCCATACTTCTTGGCAAATGCAGTCCAATAGTCCAACCTGTTGAAGGCATTCTTGTTGGTTATGTTCGTAACACGCAATATGATCACGTGAC
>LJIJ01001952.1:0-33505 GCA_001718145.1 Orchesella cincta
TCGCTCTTAATATCACCGGTATTTTTCAGTGGTGAACAGATGAGTAAGTTGGAATAATTGGCGTGTTTAGATTCAGTAACAAACTGAAGCAGTCAAACACTTTTTGTATCAAGTAACCCCAAATCAAGTTGGTTATTGTAATGTAGACTAGTTTTTTATTAATGCCTTCCATGTACTACCTTGACTTCCATAACTACGTCTTTATGCGAGGCTTTATAGGAAATCGTTGTAGTGAAATTAAAATTATATCATGGTTAGCTGGATTTCCTTACTTACTTAGCGCGCGTAACCTCCACCTCAGAGTAACTAGGTTTATGTTAGAACACGCATGGTGTTGTTTATCCTAACAACAAAATTTTGGTAATATCGGCAAGTTTTCATCACACCATGCAGCTACTGTTTTGATGACTTAACAGTATACCTGCGGCTGCAGCAACATTATCACTCCTCCTCGCTTTTCTTTAAATAACAGCAAAGCTAAAACATAAAATAGATACAACAAAGCACAAGCTAGGCAAACTGACCTGACTTTGAGTTCAGTTCTTTATGAGGAGATGCCCCATTTCTTCTCCCTTTTCGTCATTTCAGACCCAGATACCGAGCTTGATAGATGTGCTTAAAATTAGATTGCTTTTACTGAGGTGGAAGCCAGTAAGAAGTTTGCCTCTTGGTGCGGTGTGTTGTAGGTTGGAGCACCACAAAGGAATGCGAACAAAAGCAGAAATCATTGTCATCATCATTCCGCTAATCAAACAATAAATGTTCAACTGCATCCCAAACAGTCTTCATTTTCAAAAATACACGCAACTGTTCTATGCTCAAATGTTTTTGAAATTCAGACAGAGGTTTCACATTTCAGTCGATTTCGTGATTCCGGAGGGTTTGGAAGTTACTTTTAAGAGCTACTCGTTAAAAATGCTTCATGGCTAAAACGCAGATCCAATCAAGCATATTACCAATCATTTCATTGATCTCTTTTACATGTATTCAATGTGATTCCAGCATTCGTTTACTTGAATATAAAAGGAGTTATCACTGCTACTTACTTTCTTGACTCTGATTATCACTACATATCGAAATTAAAACAATAATCTATCAAGACAACCCAATCAAATTAGAAAACTTGGGCGGGCGTTATTTGGGAAGTAAGCACGAAACCATTAAATGTTAAGAGGGAGATCTGTCTTATTGGGCTCATTCTGAAGGAACAATCTATCTATCATGGGAATTTGCCGTCAGTTCTTCTGGTCCTTTCCTATTAGAACTGTCATTCCTTTGATGGCAAGTGACGCATTTCAATAACTCGGTGATGGTCGGAAGTCACCTCAGACTTGTTAGAATTAGATGCTTACTGCTTTAATGTTTTGTGCGTTTGAGCATGCATCCGAGTTTTGTTCAATCAGCTCAACTCGAAAGCACCAACCAAATGAACATGTAAAGCAAACATGTGAAAAGTTGTATATGTAAGAGTATGACTACAAAAAAAGTTGAATGAGCCACGCACGGGACTGACTGGAATTGAGCATATTTTTGATTGCCAATATGTTACGAGCAATTTCACCCTCTTTCCTCCTTTTCTGTTTTTACTTACTCGACATGCTGAAGTAATAAGAGTGCGCGCTGGGTTAACCTACGTGATGACAAACATAATGGAGGAAATGGCAGGATGTTGTATAATAACAATATCTGATTTTTCGTCGACTGTTTATTTTTTTGTTTTAGTAAATTCTCATTCCATTCAAATGTATTCATAATGTGAGCGGATGATGCAGAATCGTCTTATTCCGCAGCTCACTTGGATCGGTGAATTTGGATCAGGTATTCTATGCAAATTTCGGCGAAACGTTAGCTCTCCCACAGCAAGCAGCTGTGTCAATTTACCAGGAGTCAACAGTTGTTTCTACTCCATCTGATGTTTGTAGCTGAACACGCGAAGTGTCAATGTCTAATTTAGCAAAGTAGGCTGAGGTAAATTGGATTTGCCTTGCAGCTAACAACTTCAAACTCATTACCACTTCCATAAATGATTAGAGGAAATCTCTTTTTGGCGTTGTTGTAATGTGGTTATCCAAAATATGTATTTTACGATCAAATAAATTTTGTGCAAGTTTCTTCGTTCCTTACTCGAAATGTTCTACTAGCTCTTTCGCATTGGAACATAAATGCAATGCCCATTTAGCAGACAGCACCTTCGAACTCTAAATTGAAAAGCAAATTTTATCTGAATCATAGTTAATTGGAAAACGGCCTTGCAACAAGGTTACACTTTCATTCCATTCGAGTTGGAGGAAAGGAGGTGAAAGTTAGTAAGCTTGCTTTGAGACTATAATCAGCGCATAGCCGGTGTATCAGACTAATTATAAATTCCCCAATATTTGATTGACTATACACTAGCTTTTGCGGATAGTCAGTCAGTGCTCATGGTCCTAACTTAGGTACAAAATGTTCCTAATTAGGCACATAAAAAATGTTTCGCTAATTAGAACATTTTTGTACCTAATTAGGAATAAAAATAAATAGCCCTAATTAGGAACATTTTATCCCTAATTAGGAACATTTTATCCCTAATTAGGAACATTTTTACGTAGCTGAATGCAATCAGCAAGTCATAATTCTACTGAGTCGTCCGTTTGCGCTATCATGGTCACATGTCGACCGATTTTTACAAAATTTGGTAAATATGTAGTACTCCTCAAGAGCATTGTACGGAATACTTTTGAGCGAAATCGGTCGCGCGCTTTGAAATTTATGCGCGCGCAAAGATAAAAAATCATCCGATTTGGCTGAAAATGAGTTTTTAGGGGTAACTTGACATGCTGAGTTCAGTTCTACCATCAAAATGGAAAAATAAGGATTATTGCAAACATTTTCGTTTGTTTGAATTTTCGCGGGTTCTAATTCGAATTTTCAAAAACGAATCAAAAGCCACCTGGGGATTCTTATTGAAAATGTGTGTGCAAAATTTCAGCTCAATCGGTCAATAAACACCTAAGCTATTGACGCCCCTTTGCAAAAATCTTGCATTGCCCCTAGTATTTATGTATCAACTTTTTATGCCATTTTCGTGGAGAACTTAAAGGTGTCTACAAATTTAGAACATACAAATATTGAAATTATGACATCGGTCAAATGATCGGAACTTGGCTCGCGACCTTCTTGCTGATTTGATTTATTGTAAAATGTTCCTAATTAGGAATAAAATTCCTAATTAGGAACAAAAATTAATAAATATTTTATTATCGCGAAATAAACAGAATTTTATTTTTAAGTTATGCGTACAAAAACAAACAATTAAAACTATATTTTTAAAAAATATAAAAAAAATTACGACCATTCTGGGATTTTAATACTAAATTTAATGATTATTATTTAAAAATTCTGTTGCTTCGAACGCACACGGTGAAAAAAGTCCTGCACGGTGAAAAATCGTTAAATTCAATGAAATTATTGAATCTGATTTTTAATTGTTGTTACTCTTTAACAGAATCTGTTACAAAATTATTTCCTGGAAATAATCTTTTATGTTCCTAATTAGGGATAAAATGTTCCTATTTAGGAACAAAAAATATTTTTATTCCTATTAGGTACAAAATGTTCCTAATTAGGAACATTTTTTTATGTGGCCTAATTAGGAAACATTTTGTACCTAATTAGGACCATGAGCACTGATAATAGTTTACCTAGTTTGTTGCTTTATTATGTAGCATATACCAGAATATAAAGCAGACGTCGATATATGACATGTTTACAAAGCAGCAAGTTATCAGTAGATGCTCAAATTTGTCAATTTGGGAAACAAGCCTGTCTACAACACCAACTAACCTCCTATATGTTCAAGCCAAATGCATTTACTAAACTTTTTGATAATGGAAGTTTCTGGTTAGGTTTCCAATTCTATCCACAATCATGCCTGCCTCAAATCAGTATATCACAATTTGTCCTTCCTTCATTTTAAAGGACTTATCTTTGATAGCGGGTAATTTGCAACCCATTTTCCAATGTGACCTCGAACAGGGTAGATAAATTGGAGTGCTTGCTCATTATAGAAAACATCTCGTACACAGTAAAACAAGAAAAAACATTGTTGTATCAGGTGACCCCAAATTTACGCGATTAGCAAAACTAGACTAGACATTCATGTTGCCCCTCGGATATTATCCTATTCCTGTTAAGTTTTATGAGCTTTAACACCCGTCATTGATTCGTAGTTCAAATTAATTGCATTGCGTTGTGGTTCTATCGGAATATTTTGGGATGATTGTGGCTCGAGCCATCATGTTTGGATTGATTTTCTTCATCCATCTGGACAGGTGTTGAGTTTTTCATCTCCAAACCACAACTGACAGTCACATACAGGACTTTCCTTTCCTAGGTGATGTTCCAATCAAAACCAATTCAGGTGGCAATTGTTTTATTCACTGATGTTAGCATATTGACATGCGATAATCCGAGTTAGCTACGCGGAAAGCGAACGAAACTCAGAACCAACAAACAAATTGTATTATTACTACCCATTTTTATTGTTCCGATCCAAAGCGATTGCATGCCGGATGGAGCAGCTAATAATGACAAAATCTGTGGTCGTTAGAGGTAGACACGTTCAAAGCATGCATCACTTATTCATTGAAACTAACTCCGTTGCAAGGACACCATTATCTGGAATGAATGTTGAAATTGAAAACATGTGAAAGCCAATTGGGAACATAAAACTGAGAGATGTTCACAGTTTTCCTTAGTTAAATTTCTTGAAGGTTTAGTTAAAAAGGAAATTGGCAAGACAGAAACATCATTATCATTATGAGACTGAAATCCAAAAAATGAAAGCAACACTCATTGCATATTCGCAGTTTGAAGGTTAGATCCGTCCTATTTTGATAGGAATGATGGTCATCGTTCATTGCAGCTAAAGAAAAGCGAACAAGCTTTTATCAAATTTGCATTTAACGGTTAATCATACATACAAAGATGATCAATTTCCCAATTTGACTCAACATTCGTGTTTCAGATAAAGTAGCTATCTTGCTGGTACATTATGTAGCATATACCAAAATATATATCGGACGTCGATATTTGACATGCTTATAAAGCACCTAGAATTAGCTGATGATACGTCGTTGCGGGATTGAAGTAAAAATATGTGCACACATCACCCATTATTCGCCTAAGGTTCTATCGTAAAAGTAATTGTTTGAATCATTTGACAGTAGAAAACTGCGTTTTCCTTTACCATTTTTTAAGCAAGCATGCTCATTAATATCAGCTACGCAACCTGATTTTGTTCATATAATGGTGATATGATTTTCATACATTTTGACTCGCTGCGTTCTGCTTTAACACACACCCTATTTTCCCAAAGTAAAAAGGTAGAGTGTTGTGAAATAACTGAAGTGTGCTAATGCCACCTCAACCGCAGTCACAACCACCTGAATTTTCCAACATTTGGGAAGGCTTCCTCAAAGTTTTTCAAAGTGGATTTAAAAGAAATGGAGTAAATGGAGCAACAAGCGGTGGCGTGAATGATATCCACTTCCTCTCCGTGACAGACTCCGTTTTTTCAGTTACAATGACAGCTAGAGTTCGGGGAAAAGCCAGACGGTGGTTTCCAAACAGGGGGATGATTGACGGGGACCAACAGCGCTTTGGATCCTCGCTCCATGAGCACGTCGGCGTGGGTACAGCGTGTGAACGAGATGGGGCGAGGGAATTTTCAAGCTTTGGAGCTGAAAACTCAAAGACCTGCTCATTTTCGTCAAGGACTAGCTACTCAAGGAAGGATGAAGATTCGTGACATTCGTTTGAACGGCAGCGCAGCCAGCAACGCTCTGATGCCCGAGCACTGGAAACTGCTTTATGTCTGCAAATTGGTCAAAGTTTGTGAGAGAGATCCTAATCTCTCATCGATCTTGGAATTTGCTGGCCACATAATAGAATCCAACACTCCATCAAAAGCGTCTCCTGTCTTGGTCTTGCTAAGATCGTGGATAATATGAGGAGACAGTATGAATTTTCTGTTCGCAGGTGGTGTTCGACTCCCTCATGCTCTTCCTACAAGTGCTCGACTTTCCCATCTCTCCCAAATTCTACCCAACTGTTGTGGTGAAATCCATTTACGGGGATTTTTACAGAAACCTTCTTGCACCTTCAACATCGGCTGATTGCCCCCGTCATCCGAAAGAGATTAGATGCTGAAATATTGTAATCTGTTGTGAGAGGCTGTCGCCCTGCAGTACGCATTCCATTGAACCCCATTTGCAGAGATACATGTGCTCCCATTTTTTCATCGACTTTCCGGAGGTTAGCAACCAGAGGTGAAGTTGAGAACGTACCTCGCCTAACCACATGAGTGGAGTGTGAAGTAGGTTGAGGTATGCTTTTCTGGTGACGCTCTATCAAGTCGTGGACTCCTCCACGGTCGCCTCATGGACCTGAGAGGAGACTCAATCTGCAACTCATTCAAAGACTGGCTTATGAACTCTTCACTAATAACTACCACCATCACCGTTATCATCTCATCATCAATCATTCCCTCCGCGATTGCAGCGGCTGCTGCCGCCATGTACCATCTTCATCAACATAGTCCCCACGCTGTAGCGTTCTGCATGCCGCAATGCACTCTCACACGGACTCTCCTGCTCTCGCCTGCGGTGGTTGCCACACCTCAGGTGGCCAGGTGGTTGCTGATCCTGGTTCCACCACTGTTGTCTCCCTGTCCCCAAGTGAAGAAACTTTCAACAACAATCACAGCCGCCACTTATCCTCATCTTCTAGTTCAAGCAGCACCAAGTGCCTAACACCTGAGCAGGCATCAGCAGCACCACCACTGCCATTGTCACCACCTCAACTAAAATCATCAGCCACATCATCACCATCCCCTCTTGAGTTTACGTCAAAGAGGCTCATCTCGTCCACCTCCTTCTAAAAAGGAAGGAGAAACTTCGATATTGTGCGGCGCAAACAAAAAAAAGTGTTCTTATTTTCTCCAAAAACATTTTCAGATATTTTTTTGACCACGACATTCCACTTTAATACTCAACGTACTTTTTCAGGTGAAAGATGAGTAAGCGGAATAATTGGCGTGTTTAGCATGCAAGTAACAAACTCGAGCCAGTGAAAACCTTTCTTGTATCAAGTAACCCAAATCAATTGGAAATTAGACTAGTTGTAATAATGCCTTCTATGTAGTACCTTACTTCCATTAACTACGTCTGTCTGGTTCGAGTCTTATAGGACATCGTTGCTAGTGAAATTAAAATTTATCATGTTAGCTGGATTTCATTACTTATTTAGCAAGACTGGTTGGAGGTTCACCTCCACCTCAGATTAGCCAAGTATGGCAGAACACGATTTGTTGTTGATCTAACCACAAAGTCTTGGTAATATCGGCAAGTTTCATCACACCATGCAGCTACGGTTTTGATGATATAACAGTATACCGGCTGAGCAACATATCACTCCTCCTCGCTTTTCTTTAAATAAAGCAAAGCTAAAACATAAAATAGATACAAAAAGCACAAGCAGGCAACTGACCTGACTTTGAGTTCATTTTTATGAGTAGATCCCTTTCTGTTCCCTTTTCGTCATTCAGACCAAAACCAAGCTTGGATGGATGTGTTTATATAAATAGATTGCTTTTACTGAGATGAACTTTAGTTGTTGGGAGAGAGCTTATTCAAAGGTCAATTTACTCTACTACGCACAAAATTAGTTGCAGCGATTCTTTCATGTTTTGGACTGAATGTTAAAAACTGTGCAAAAAATTGGGAATGTCAAAATATTTACAGAATTGACACATTTATTGTTGGTGCGGTGTTGTTGTAGGTTGAGCACACAAGGAATGCGACAAAAGCGACTCATTGTCATCATCATTCCGCAATCCAAACAATAAATGTTCAACTGCATCCAAAATCTTCATTTCAAAAATACACTAAACTTTCTATGCTCATATTTTGAAATCAGAACAGGGTTTCAACATTCAGTAGATTGTCAGTAAAATGTCATCACTTTCCATTCACATAGCCACATGATGAGAAGATGGAAATACTTTGGGAAGGCAGTGGAGGTGGCAGTGGCACACTTGCGTAATCTTGAGGTGGAGGGCAAGTTCCACCTTGATATGGTGATGACTTCAACTCCCATTGTCGTCCTTATCATCGTCTTCTTGCTTCCCAAATTCTTATTATGATTCAAATCTAAACTCTCATTGCCAAGCGCTGACTGCGACACGGTGGACGTATCGGACTTTTGTTGCAGTTTGATGAACTATTTGTCAAGGTAAAGTGAAAATTTGCTAGAATAGTGGGAGTATATTCTACGAATGGAGAATTGTTCAGAAGCAGTTCTAGTTGAAAAATATTGTGGTAGCTCGTTACGCCAAATTAAAGCTTTAGGAAAACTAAACATTTTGCTAACAATAGACTGGTGGGTGGTGGTTAAAGAGAAAGGTCATCATTCATCATATTTCATTTCCTAACAGTTTCAGAAAAGTGGTATCATGTCGTGGCTATTTGAAGACACTAAAGACACAACGGCCTTTTTACCCATTCATGTCGCAAAGTCTGATTGTATATGCCCTGCTCAAAACTATACTCTCACATAAAGTAGCTCATCGTCTATAGTAACAAATGCTTTTTGTCAATACCAAAATACAAAATAAAAACGAAGCTCATACCGGCGTTTCAGGTGGCTACTTCCTCCACCTCCAACTATAGAGTTCCAGAACTCTGAGAAAACCACCATAATTGCTCTTGCAACCCATCTAGAAAGCTGGAGGGGAGGATTTGTCCGTGAAGTGGAGCTTTGTATCATCATCATCTTCTTCAGCCAAGTCATGGGAATTCCTTGGTTCCTTTCTACAGTTTGAAGGACGCGACTAGATTACAAGATTCATCAAAAGCCCGTCCACCTCAAGACCAATTTCCAGCTCTTTGATTGATGAGTGTGATCAATTATGAATATGGATAAGTATGAATATATGGTAAGAAGTGGGATGATAATGAAGTAAAACTCAAATTATGCAAGTAAAAACATGGCAACACAGAAAAAAGTTCAGTTTAAATCATATTTATTTATTCAAAAGTTCATTATTAAAAAACATCAATCATTATTTTAAATGAATAGACTCTTAGCCGAAGCGGTTTCGTTGACCTGATCTAAAAAGCTGAGAAGTGCCGGCCTTGCGGCTTGCCATCCTCAGCCTCCGTTGCATTACTTTCCTTGTGATGAAAGATAGATGTTGCTACCGCTTCCTGATTGACGGTTTGAGCCTCCCTCCTTCCACTGTGATGGCTCCTGAGGAGATTTCTGCAGCGTCGGAATTCAGGCTTTGGCTACTGATGTTCCTTCTGGTGTAGTGGTTTCTGAGGTGGTGACTCCTTCGATAGTCGTCTCTTTGGCAAGGGAGTTTTCTGCAGCAGCTTGAACTGGAGCGGATGTTCCACTGCTTCCTTGTTCGGCATTGTTTTCAGTCGTTGTACCTTTAGCAACGTTTCCAGTTGGAGCTTCCTCGGCAACGGCCTTCGAGGTGGGTTCCTGTACACAGAAAAAAGTATTGTTTTTATATTAGAGTTGAAGGTTTGTAAGGTATATTTGCATGATAAGTGACTTACGACTGGAGTAGTAGGCCCGGCTTTGACCACCGCAGCGGCGATAATTAGGACACAATTGCTACCTTCATCTTGTTTAAGGGGTTGTGTGAGTTCTAAGTGTGAGTTCTAGTATGTGTTGTGAGGGTGTGTGATGTGACTGATGACCTCTGGCTCGGATCGAACTCCTTTTATTACAAGGATTTGTGCAATAATGATGACGAAAGCACTTGCAAAAGGTCTCTGATTTCAGCAATCCCTGATTGGGAAACATTTGTGTGTTGCACAAGAAAAAATGAAAAAGGCTTTGTAGTTTGCCGAGCTCTTGCGAAAGACTTGACCCTGGGTCCCAAAGTTGAGTAACACAAGTAGGTATATAAAAAACATATTTCTCTGGCTGGGAAGATGACGTAGGGCTCGAAATTGATGCGAAAATTAAACGCCCCCAAATGATGAGTCATCGAGACTTGGGAAACTATACACTTTAAAACCTTATGATATACGGTGAAACCACTTGGGATTGGAGGTGGTGTAACCGGGAAGGACGAGTGTAAAAGAACATGCATAATTCAAGAAGTATTATGACTTATGGGGCTTAAAGATAAGCTTCTGGATGAATTCGTAAAAGGGAGACGTATGGAAAGAATGGATGAAAGATGTGGAGATGGAAAACTTTCCCTGGAAGAATACTTGCATATTCGTCACTCTTGCATGGGGTGAAAAGTTTCATTCTGTAGTTTCGAATTATGTAACTCCACCTGGAGTAGTTCTCCGTGAATGGAGAATGATATCTATGCAAAGTTCAAGACTATATTGAAAGCTGTGGTGATGTTCCACATTGAAAGCCAAAGCTCAAACATATTGTAAAAGTTCGCTTACCTTATGGATTGCGAGGATATGCGGTGGCAGTAATTCTTCTTTTTGTTGAGGTGGAGGAGGCTGGTTTGGGGCGCATTTTTTGCATGAACAAACCAAGGGATTTCAGATAAAAGGAAAGTAAAGGAGAAACATGTCTAAAAACTGAAAAATTCTTTCATTTATGACGATCATCCATATTATTGGTGGTTGAATTACTCATATTATGTTTCAACAGCAACCACCTCCGTTTCTCGAGGCAATTTACAAAGCAAGAAATTACCAGTATCATCCATCCTCCACCACACCGCGATCTACAGCGAAATACACATAAGCAAAGGAAAGAGGAGTCTGCATATATAGCCTATTACTGGGATTGGAGGTGTGGAACCGGAAAATGACCAGTGTAAAAGAAGCATGCATAATTCAAGAAGTATTATGACTTATGGGCTAAAAGATAAGCTTCATGAATGAACTTGAAAGGGAGATGTATGGAAAGAATAAACACGAATGTGAAGGAGGTGGCGGATTTAGAAAGCTCTCCAATGGAGAAATGCAACTCAAATCTTTGCCATGCAAATGCTTTTGAGTAAGGGATATTGATTTTGGTGATGATATTGATTCTGTGATGAGTCAAGTCGCAATCTTCGTCATTGTTTGATAACGTCAACACGGGATATCAGACTTGTTAATGATGTGTATTTACCCCTGTTTTTTCATCCGCTTTTCTAATATAAACTCCAAGCTTTCATGCATTTGCTCAGGCTCGTTGCGAATGGATGGAACTCCAAGTTCAGTACCTTAAAAATTAGCTCCAGGAATCCCATTCGAAATAGTATTGGTTCCTATTAGAATTGGAATGATAAATCCAACAATCTGGACGATTTTCATCTTCCTAAACATTGACTTATGTTCTTGATTACGGCTTATCAATTTAATAGGAAAACGAGAACTATTGATGTGCCTTTCATTTCAACATTTATACTTGTATTGTCAGTTAGAGCATTGCTAGTCTCAGGCTGCGACCCAAAGGAACGTAGTGCAACTACCAAATGTGTATGGAATTATTACTACTCCTGTTTTGACTCGGAGTGAATCATCAATTAACAAGGAGCTTCACCGTACTGCCAGCTAGAAGATACTGATTTTTCTCCATTCTCCCCCGTCTTGACTTGGCAACTTATAGAGTTATTCCTTCTTCCAAACTAAATTGTTTTTTTTGCCAAACTTTTTAGTGAAATGGGAGTGAGCAACTGGTAAATATGATTATACATGTAACAGTAGCATTTGAGCAGGAGTTTTTTAGTCGCGCGTGGGGATTATTGTCCCTAACTTAAATTTGAGAGAGTCATTTATCAACGTGGACTTGGTAATACAATAGTCCTATGTCGAAATTCTGAGATGAGGTGTACGATAATTAAAGTGGTGGAGAGTTAGAGGAGAGTTAGTATGCCATTGAAAGTCTCACAAGCAGCATGGATACATTTAGATATCCACCCGACATGTACCTTCAAATTTTCTACATATTTCCTGCAGTCGATTTGCAGAGCATGTTGTTTGGATGTAGCCTATCCATTTTGTTGGCTTTTATTGCTGACAGTGATCTCTGAGCCGACCCTATTACCCCAAATTCTCAAATTTTTCTTAAGAATCAAACAGACTCTTCTCCTCTCTCACACCAAAATCCAGCTCGAGCTTTGATGCAGGTGCTCATGCTAAGGAACACTTATAAGGGTTAGGTTTGAGGCTAAAACTAAATAATGCGAGATACTTGAATGCATTTAAAAGGATAAATGGTAAATTTTCCATAATGAGTTGCTGATGATTTTTTTTCTCTCTTGCTTTGCGTAGCTGACTGCCTGTACATTTTTCAATGAAGGTATTTTTGTATCAGCACAAGCTCATTTCAACGCAATCGTATCGTTGTGTGTCCATAATCAGCAATAGATAAAATATTGTTTGGAGAAACGCGAATAGGAACATTTCACGGAAGTGACTAAGATTTTGAATTTATTTTGTAGATGATACTAAATTCTGTCTGACGTGCTTTTTTATAGTGAAAACATCATTCAATGCAAGTGTGTCATAATGTCTACATGTAGCCAGAATAATCTGATTTTGGGATGAGTACGAATCTGGAAAAAGAATTTCACGCGCATCCGATCATTTAACCAGTATACCGTCCCTTCCTCACACTTTTCTTGACGAGCTAGTGTCAAAACCTGTACCCCTTTATTATAACATTTTCCCAGGTGAAAAGAAGACTGACTGGAATAATTGGAATGGTTCCCTTTTTCGTAGGCAGGAAAGATTCTCGAGCAACCGTCACACACGAGAGTGAGCCAAATTGATGCTTAGCAAAATTGGAGAATGTCATAAGAATGTTGAAGAATGTGTATATTTTACTATTCTATCAAGTAAAATGAAGTTTAACTCATGAGGCAGCTCTCATGAAAGTATTTTGAATGCGCCACACCGTGAGCATCGTGATTTAAGTGTTGGTAATGGGATGGACATAATAACCGGATAATTCAGATTTTGAGCATCAAGGTGCATCACCAATTATAAAAAGGGGTTTTCGACCGACATTGGAGAACTATATATTCGTGGTTGTTTTGCAATGGGGATAAAAAAATAGACAAAAGTCATTTTGTTTACTTCGTGATGATAACATATTTTTATCACTTTTTCTTAGAATTGATGAGAAACTGTATGTTTTTCCAGTCAATAAAATGAGAGCAGGATCAAGATTTTCTCCTCTCTCTCCTCTCATAGGAAAATGATATGTATGGTGCAAATATGTAAAAAATCAGTATGTCATATAAAAATAAGTCGTTTTGGCCAGTCATTTTATTGTTCGATTAAATATCAAACGTTGAATATGCGACTCCTCAAAATGAATAAAGCCAGCCACCTGCTTGTTAAAGGTAGCTTGATGCACTTTGTTTTCAGTGACAAAGACTCTGTTGAGGAGTTGTACAACGCTTTTGCTCATCTCATGAGTTTCCTCTTGTCAACTCGATGAATGAGTGGAATACAACAAGAACCAAACAACCAAAAGTAGTTTCAGATTTACAAAAGTTCATACTTACTTACATGTAGTATTAGACTCATAGTAATGTAGCTACATTGTCCGTCCGTCGGTCTGAAGCCTTTTTGATTTTTCTGAATGAGTTTGTTTCAAAATGTTTCCTGATATGTAATAACCTTTGAGATTCAACAGCTGCATTATCAGAGCTAAAATCAATGGTTAACTTTAATTAGTTACTAGTAGGCAAAATTGCTGTGTATTAAAATATTTTTTAAATCTTTTTTTGGGGTAAATATATTGATATTAAAATGAATAGATAAGATTAAAGTGTAGTTTGTCACTCATTAAAAATTTCCCTACTATTCCACATTTCTCTTCTCCCTCCAGCCACTTTCTTACATCTGGTTTCCCATCCTTCGTATTAGAATCCATCCCAGCATTCCTCCCGAGAAGAAGGAAACGGAAGGGAAATCGAGTTCCAGCTCATTCCGTTCTCTCCTCAACGTCATGGTCATTCCAATTCCAACCCAGAATATTATATTCGTCTGCTCTGATTTTGTCTGCTTGTCTGCCCATCTTGCTCATAGCAAGAAAGAAAAACAAACGCACTCACAACCCTCATCATCATGATCATCACCGTTTCGAGTTCTTGTTCTCCTTGCTCGTCACAGGATTCCGTTTCTGATTACATTATCATCCTCAACTGACATGGGGAAGACAGTCGAAACACTCATGATTACTTTTCCATTCCGTCCACGCTGAGCCGTCCACATTTTTGGGAAAAAGAAACCTTCTCCTCAGCACAGGAGTGATAGGGAAACTGTTGCACATAATGTTTCTCTCGCTCGTCTCCCCTTCTTCCCACATCTACCTTTTTCTTTACCATGTGCCGAGATACATGAGCAGGTTGGGCTTTATTTATTTACACACATTTTTTTTCTTCTTCTACACAAAACCAACAAGGAGATGGCTTTGAGTAGTGAAAGGGATCCACTCTCAACTATCTGTGTTGACGATGCTTATTTCAGAATCATCATCATCAACAACAACCCACAATGATTTGAGGTTGGGAGACATTCTCAGTCAGAGTGTGTGTGAGTCAAAAGCCAAAGAAAAGGAATGCTGCTAGTACGGACAGCTAAGTTTTATATTTTTAATGGAAGAATTATAATTTAATTGTGAACCTCAAATAGATTAACTGAGTGAGACTGTATCATCACTATTTTGAAGAAAGAATGAGCTGATAAATTGCTCGTAGAAGAGCTACAAGCTTCTGAAAGTGTTAAAGTGTGTTTTGTGTTGAAAAGGGACAATTTTCAGTGGATATTATTGTGTTCGGTGCTAAAATACAGAGGAACAGAAAAGTGCAGCTAATTTTTAATCAATTGTATTCCTACTTCGGCGTCCTAGTCTTTTAAACACTGCTCAAAGTGCCAACTTGTTCTTTAATAAATCAACACAAGAGAAACTAGTGACTGAATTTAAAAGGTAATTAATTAATTTATAGATTTACCAACTTTTTTACTCTTCTTGAGCTTCTTAACCAAGTTCACCTTGCTAGAGAGGAGGAATGGTGATGATGTGGTTGTTGCTGCTGCTGGAGAAAAGAGTAGAGGGTTTCTACCCTCTCCAGCAGCATAAAACCCGGGTTTGTTCCAGCAACCCGTTCCCAACACTTGTTGATCTTTAATGTGCAACAGTTTACTTCAATTTTTGAATAACTTTTATCTTATTTTCAGCCATCCGTCCTTTCCAATCTCAACCCAGAGCTATGGCAGCCAGGGGTGGCCCATCAAACCACAAAATCGTGGTGGTGGGAGGTGGAGGGGTTGGCAAATCAGCTTTAACCATTCAATTCATCCAGGTAACTCTTTCAAAACCTTTTTAAGTTACTATCCTCCTTAAATACCGCAACTCTTACGCTTTTTGCAACAAAAAACTGCCAAGTTTCCCATTTTTCTACCCCCATAATTGCCATCTCTTTTCCTTTCCAATTGTTTTTCTAACAATTCCACTTCCTCTTCAAAACACAGTCACAACGGAAGTCAATTTTGAGTAGGAACCAACAGGCGTCAATTGAAGAGCAGCCAGATTTTTTTTGCAGAAATGGCCAAATAAGGTGGTTCATTGAGCCAAACAACCAATTTGTCGATCTGCACAAGGGAAAAGTGCGTGGGTGCTTTCTCACTTGCTCTTTCATCATCTCACATCTCTTGCATAAATTATGCATACAAAAATCTGAGTCAAAGACGCTATGCACAACTAAACCAAGAGCTTGGTAGGTAGCTACTCGCCTTAGTTCTCAAGATGTGCACAAAGGCTGGAGCTGGAGAGGGATCATTTATGTAGATTTAAAGATGAGATCGAGGAGCCCACTTCCGTCTGTTATGCTGCATTCATCCTTTCTTGGGTTTTGTTTTTAAAATTAAGTTGAGTTAATTCACTCAAAAACTTAAAATGGATACTAGAAACAGAAAAAGGGTTGCAGAAGTTGTTGAGCAAATTGGTGGCAGTCCTCCTCCTCCAGATTGGGGCTCTGTTGTAATATACTATCCTCACGTGTTTGAATTTGCTTTTGGCTACCTCTCCGATTTTGATTTGTTACAAGCTCGGAAAGTTTGTCGAAATTGGGAGGTGGAGGTGAACCGAAAAAGACAAGAGTTTCTCTTCCGACAGGTTTGTTTAGCCCATTTAATTTCAAACTGAGTTGGTTTAGGTAAATATTTAGGAGACTTTTTGTTTGGGTTAAAAGGTCATCCCATTTTTCATGAAATTGGTTGACAAATCGGATTTTTTGGCTTGTCGTCGTGTCTGCCGCCGGTGGAAGGCTGGGGTGGATATTATCTATGAAAATCATCCGGATCGGGTGATCAAGCATTTCATACAATTCCCACGTCTGAAGCCTACCCCAGATGGGAGTGTGTATCCACCTCACGAAGACTACGGCGTGTGGTTGGAGCGCTATCCACAATACAACGAGTTTCTTTTAATGTTTGCAAATTACCAAGGAAATCCGGTGGTGGGGCGAAGCGTCTTTCTATGCGCTTCGGATGGATTAACTTATTACCACGGAGTGAGCCCGATGCTCAAGCGCTTTGGAAGTCAAATTAAATATGCCAAACTTGTCCTTTCAAACATCGAGGGGTTGGCAGTTGGAAACTCAGATAATTGGAGCAACCTCGGCGCCCATTTCCGGGAGAATTTGGTCTTGCTGAAAAATTGCAAATCACTTTGTTTCCGGCTGGATGATTGGGACCGGCTTGGGAATCACGCAGAGTACCAAGATCGACAGCTTCACAACGGTTTGGTACAGAAGTTGCTCCTCCCCAAGCAAAAACTGCGATTGGAACTTTTTACTACGGATAACAACACTCCGCCCTCCATTCCCAAGGGGATTTTGAGATGGCTCACGTCCCCAAATTGGGTGAAGGTTCTCAACATTGCTGATCATCAATGGGAGGCTTACTACCGCTTCCCCAATTTGAAACGGTTGACAGCCTACGTTCCCCTCCAGGATTTTAGACGGTTGAAGGCTGCTTCTCCCAACATTGAGGTGATCCGCTTGAGCACCTCCCCCATTCAAAATTGGGAGGGAGACTACCGCCCTGATGTTGTGCTCAACTTTCACGAGCTTTTTACCAGCCTCCAACTATTTTCCAGGACGCTGACGGTGGTGAGTGTCACCAGATGCCAGATGAGCTGCGAGAGAATCCCACCCGGGTTCAGGATTAACCTGCCTAATATCCGCTCACTGGAAATCAGCTTTGATGGACCGGTGCAGCTCCTGGAGGGGTTGGCTCGAGGTGGCAAGCTGTGGCAGCTTCTGCTAAATAATCATGACAATCATGAAAGACGGCTCTATTATCAGGAGGTCGAGCACCTGATCCCGAGCCTGGAGCGGTTTATCCAGAGAACCCCTCGGTTTGAAGTGTGCATGCGGAGGGAAAGCAGTGGACGCTGGTGGATGCAGACTTTAAACGAGCATCTCCGATTTTAAAAACACTTTTTAACATTTTTTAAAAAAATAACAAACATTTTATTTGATTAATTTACAATTAAAAATTTGCTTTTGCTAGCGGATTACATGGAGATTTTTTATGCAGCATTTTTATTTCCCGTCTCCTTTCGCAATCATCATGAGCAAGATTCGCGTGTGTCCTAGTTGGAGCGTTGCCAAAATCTAAGATACTCACACACATACTTTTTATTCAACGGGAGGCTAAAACACGCATCTTCTCTCAATTTCAAATCATGATGATCATGATCATCATTTTGTGGTGAGGATTTGGAGACTATGGCGAATATTGATAGCCAATTATTAGCTTTCAATTGATTGGAAGAAGGGTGTAGCTTTTCCCCGCAGAATCTCGTGGAGGCGAGAGCTCCTCTCCGATATTTTGGCTTCCTCTTGGCAATATTGCCAATTGACAGAGTTCTGCTCTCTCTCAGGAAGGAAAGGGAGACAAGGTCGAATTTTTTGGCATGGTTTTTTCCCAATTTATTATGAAAAATCAGGGAGAGTTTATTTTAATTATGATGATTTTACATAATTAGTCGGAAATGCTGTCAAAACGGCGTCAAGTTTGTGAACCATTCTTTTGGGGGTGTTTGTCATCATAAAAAATGTAGTGTTTGCATAGGGACCAAGGCTCATTCACCATTCATCATGACTCATTTGCATTTCAAAATTGACTGGGAGGGGAGCTAGTGGCTGCATTGTGTCTCAACTCTCATACGCCCTTGTTGATCATCTCCATATAAGGGATTTGGGCTGAGTTAGCGAGACGCTGACACACTCTTTTTTTGTAGATACAGCTTGCTTTTTTTGATTCTATTCAATTGAGTTTACGAGGAGATGAAATCTTGATCAAGATGAATGATACATGAGTCCTTTTTTAATGGAGATAATTTCTTTTTTTTTTATTCCAGAGCTATTTCGTACAGGACTACGACCCCACCATTGAGGATTCCTATACGAAACAATGTGTCATCGATGATATTCCTGCCAAGCTTGACAGTAAGTTGGGTTGAATTGAAATTAAAAAGGAATTAGGGTGGTTTTTAATGTTTTTTTGTTCTAGTTTTGGACACCGCTGGTCAAGAGGAGTTCAGCGCCATGCGGGAGCAGTACATGCGCTCAGGAGAGGGATTTCTCTTAGTTTTTTCGGTAACAGAGCGCTCCTCATTCGAGGAGATTACCAGGTTCTACCGGCAAATCCTCAGGGTCAAAGATCGGGACGAGTTTCCCATGCTGATTGTTGCCAACAAGGCGGATTTGGATAGCCAGCGAGTGGTATGTTGAATAAAACCCCTTCGAACACAATTTTCTCCTTTATTTTCTTAATTTTTACCCGTTTTTCTTTCAGGTGGGTCGAGACGAAGCCCAAAACCTCGCCAAACAACTCCGAATCCCACTCGTGGAATGCAGTGCCAAGCTCCGGATGAATGTTGACCAGTCTTTTCACGAGCTGGTGAAAATCATTCGCCTCTTCCAAAAAATGGAGAGACCCCAGCTGAAAAACAGCCGCGGCAAAAACCGCAAGCGTTGCACCATCCTATAACCAAACTCCTCAACAGTTACTACATAATTTACTCTTTTGTAACTCTCTTCTACAATTATGTTGAATTAATTAGTTTATAAACTGAGAAGCCAGCCATTTTTTCAATCAATCCATCAAACAATCACATTAATTATCAGTATTGCAACTGTGTATTTGGCCATTTACCGACTTAAACTTTCCCCTCAATTAATTTACTTTACGCTTGTGTAAGAAAAAGCTGAGACTTTTTCGTGTTCAACCTCTTTTTTATTCTCTGTTTCTAACTCTAGCCTTCTGTTAAATAATTATGAATATTTGTAGGCGAATAACTGTTATTTTTTCATCGTGTAAAATGACTACAATACTTAATTACCTCTATATTTACATAAGGTAACTCTGGCAGCAGCAAAAAACCCTCCAGGTTTTGATGCAGCTTAATTTAATAAAATGAACGAGAATATTTGAGTGTTGTAAAATGAGAGGAGCAAACCAGTAACCAAATATTGGTGGGAAAGAGTGACTGACTAACTAAATAACTTTTTGTGTAGCTAAAATTTAGCAAAATTAGAACTAAACTAGAATGATCTGGTCATAGAGTAGCCACCAATTTAACTGGGGTGCGGATGAGTGAACAAATGCAGACTAATATATTTGTGTAGTTGATAAGCCCACTAATTTATACTCCGTTGTTTTACTAATGAAGCGAGCAATGTTTCTTTGGAAGCTAAAACGAGATAAATCTTGTATATTATGATTTGACACTGGTAATAATAAATGATATTGTTTCTTAAACACAAAAATTTGCAAGTTTGTCAACAGTTTTATTATTTAAAATAGCAATAAATTATTTTCTTAAGAGAAAAACAGACTTTTTAGTGAGGAATGCTCCACACCGACAAGCCAGCTCGGTCTGCCGCCCCACAAAGTAAATACCATCTTCCATCCTTCTCAACTTTTTCATTCAGAAAAAGAATCGAGTTGACAGTACAGTTGTGGTAGTGGACATGGTAGATTTGATTCAGCTCTGGGAAGCTAAAAATCCTGAGGTTTCCATCGAAGCAGCCCGCCCCCAGGATTGTGTTCCCTTGGCGGAGAGCTAGACAACTGATTCCCTCCGTGGGAAGGATCTTTTTCCCTGTTAAATTTAGCTTGAGTTCTGATGACTCCAAGTCAAAGGTGAGGAGAAAGATGTAGCGGAGATTGGATCCGATGACGAAGCTACTCCCACATCCTTCAATGCAAGTGCCAAGGGGCTGCTCTTCTAGTGAGGTGGAGACCTTTGGCAGCGTCAATTTAGAGATGAGGACGGATTTGGTTTGGGAGCAGGAGACAACGTGAACTTCCCCTGATTCGGTGGTGACGAGCACGAATTTACAAAGGGACTTATTGCCAATCTCCTTGAGGGACATGATCGGTGTGGAGAAGGTGAAGAGGGGCTGGATTAATGCGGTGTCGTCGCTGTTCAAATGGAGTCCAATGGAGGAGCTTCCAATCGGGACAATGACGGATTGATCCATGCACAGGTAGGGTTTGCAAAACCCGATGTGCGTTTCTGAGGAGAGAAGAGAGTTCCCTCCGGGGTCGGAGGTGGACGGAAGGATGTGATGAAATCCTTGTTGACGACTGTGAACCATGATGGACGGGTTGCTACTCTTGCGCCAGGAGGGCTCCCCAGGACACCTTTTCTAAGGTGGTTTGACGCTTCCACGTGACTTTTCGAAACTGGAAAGGAAAAAGGGGGATTAGAAGTAGTTTGAGGAAATGTGGGATTTTAAAGCTTACCATTGTGTCATAAACGGTTATACAGCCGTTGAGCGTGACCACACCGAATTTGGGCTTGGAGCCGGGACTAGAACCAAAATACTTCGGGAGGAAGGGATCTCAAAGAGGTGGAGCACTGGGGAGCCCTCCAAAGCAAGGATGGTGAAGGGCAGGGAGGACTTCAAGGCGAGGCGGGGACTCAGGTCGAGGGAGAGACTGGTTTGGAGGCGCTGCTCAACCAGGTCCCTGAAAAGAGAAGAAATGATAAATAAATGGGATGCAAACTAGCAAATCAAGTAGAAATGAGGTATTTGATTTAGATTACATCAGAGGTCCCCCATTTTAACTGGTTTGGAGAAAACTACGTCAAATTCTTTTCACTGATGATGATTATGATGATTGTCTCCTTCAACGACCGAAAACTCACAAAAACGACAAAAAATCGGGTTAATGTTGAGCAGCACTGAAATAATGTGATAGTTTTGTACTTTTTCTTTCCAAATTTAACTAGCTTCACCTCTTAAACAATAATTATCCTAATTATAACCAAAAAGGAGGACAAAAGAACGTGATGTTTGTCACTTTTAGTTGAACATGTCTTAATCACTTAAAACCGAACTATTCACCACTTCTAACTGTTTCTTTGATAGATAAGCTTGCTGTCGATACACTGGGTGAGTTCGGAGTCTTTTTGAAGTCAACTTTGAAGATAAGCCCCAAAACAAAGTGAGTTCTTTGTCTATATACCAAACTGCTATTTAATATTAGGAGTTTTAAATCTCGAGCCTCCGCCACTTCTCAAAAGTACCCCAATAAGAATGAGATGCATGTTAAACTGTGCTAGTAATGTGTGGGTGTTCGAGAAAGCGTTTTTGCCCATGCTTATCAGCCTGTGGGGTTATAACACAATGCTTATTAACAAGATAACAATTACGAGTTCAATTACATCATACTTTTATCCTACTTGTTTGGTTGAGTATGGGCAAGTGTTATTATGCAAGATTTTCCTTGATTTTACTGTTTTTAATGATCCTGACGTAAGTCAGAGGCAAAACCTCTAAAAACCACGACCGATGGGGCCAATTGCTCATTTTGATAAATTGCAGCAATAATTCCCCACACGCTTGTTGATCACTCTTTATCAACATGTCTTAACTAAATTCAAGCGTCTACCCACAATCTAACAAATCATCATGATAGTTATTACTCAAGTTGCCAAAATCAATACCAACCCCACCTAATTACAATCCTGTCCTTTTTTAATAACATAAATAGATGACAAAACATTCTATTACTGGTTTATCTTCAAAAAACAATCAAAATACGATACTTTATTTAAAAAATGTCGATATTCTCCACTCCTGTTTCGCAATAGTTTGAAATACTGACTAAAATATATCATTTATAATTCCTACTCTTAACAAACAGTCTTTTCATTATACATTATGGATGAGAAGCCCCACTTTGGCTGACAACTTTGGCTCCGTTGACTTGCATCTCATGAAATTCTGAAATAAAAACACGAGCGTGCGCAACTTGTCACTTGTAAGATAACTAATTCACTCTAAAGTTGCTCTGACTTAAATCAAATTGAAGGAGACACAAGAAAACTGACCTGAACTTCAACATTCAACTCCGAACGATATTTCACTCAATTTGACATTGTCACTTTACTTGACAGCTCAACTCAGCAAAGGAACAAAGCATCAACAAATTTCTGACAGACGCAAGCTTGTGTAGGTGCTTACTCTGTGCTATCCAATTCTTTTCTGGACAGTAGTGTTCTAAAGCCCCCGTTCAAACAGAGAGCTCCTTTATGGGGTATCGTGAACATATGCGGATGGGTGCTAAACAGCACCACTGTAATTTTGTATAGGGTTCTACATCTACTAGACGGATGGATGAGAGCTTGATGATGATGATTTCAATGTTTTGGAGATAACACGAGATTAAAACTCAGTTTAACATACGATTTATTAACTAACTGACTATTTTTCACATAAATAATCAAATCAACATGAGATTTAGCCCAGACTCAGCCAAATAGGTACATCTTACTATCTACCTAATTCACTTAACTAACGTAAATAGTTGCGAAAACGCGTTGGACAAGGTCGCATCCGAAAAATAAATATGACATTTCTTTCTATCATTGAAAGTTAAACAAAATAGCACCAGTCTTTCACAATTCACAGTCAGTCCCTGAAACTGCACATTTCAGTCCTTAATTGAGACCCTTGAACGCCACAGTGCGAAAATTCTTTGGTAGTTGAGCGTAGAGTTGCTTCGCGTCAGCGAGCGTTGTTTTGAGCTGTTCTTCCGTGTTTATCTTCTTCCAGTTCGCCTCCAATTGCTCCACATCGGTGTTAAAAAGCCTGATGATGCTACAAAAGTTAAAAAATGCAGTAAAGTTCATGAACATTTAATTCCCTTCGAGTTTAAAACACTTACCGGCTATCCTCCTTCAAGAACTTGATATCCACAGGTGGCTCCTCCGCCCTCTGCTCAACCTCAACCGGAATGGGTAGCCACTTGTTAAAATTATCCGGGTCAAAGAGATGAGTAGCTTCCAAAAACGTTTGGGAAGTGGGAAGAAGTTCCTCCCGCAAGTAATTTGAGAAGAGTTCAGCTGCATCTCCAATCCCAGCAACAATTCCCCGGTACTGCTGCACCAGCTGGATGATGACAGGAACTTGGAGGACCTTGAGGGTGACAGAAAGAAGCTGCCGATTCTCCCTAGTCATTTGCTGAACGCTGACGAAGAAGTCGGAGTAGTCGGCAAACAGCTGTTTGATGAGTTGGCACTGTCAACAAGGTCAAAATTCATATTATTTCAGTTTCCCTTGTTAGAAATAGAAATTATAATGTTTAACAACTTTTTTACTACCTCATTCCAGATTTTGAGGACTCTGGGCCCGTCCTCCGTCATCTTCCTGACTATCTCCTCAATCCGAGCTTCAACCCAGTCATCATCGTCTGTTTTACTCAGGTTGACACTCATCTTTGAACATTTTGCTTCCATTCTCCTCAGATTCTGAAATAATCAGAGATAAAACAAGATGAGTTATGAACAAGTAGATTTTTATTGTTGATTTTGTCAGTCGAGATAGAAGAGAAATAGTAAACTTACCAATAAAAATCCTACATGTACTCCAAATCCTTGTTTTTTTGCTTCACTCAATTTACGTCTCAAAAAGAGGAGTTCAAATTAAACTGGATAATTTACTGTCACTTTTTACCATTCAAAACAACTGCCTACATAAACATAACCGTTGATAATAAGCACTGAACTAATCACCAGTTTTTAAAATTCAAAACTTGAACTGAAAAAAAGAAAAATAGAGAGTCTTGCACTGTTGTTATTCTTCTCTCTCAGTCAGCAAAGTGAGGAGCAGAGCAATTCAAACGGAGTGTATCAGATCGGGAAAGGTGAGTAAGATGGAATGTACACCTGGTAGGTAGGCCAGGTGGGCTGCAACCAGAGCTTTGAATGACGGCTGACTATTATGAGTTGAAACAGCTTTTTGGGAATTTATAGTAAATAAGTTATTTTTATAGTGATGAAATTACTTTTCATGGGATATGCTTGCGGTAAAGCTCCAAGTCTTTGAATAATGCTTTAAGAATCTTCAAAAAGCAACATTTGAAGTCCTGTCTGTTTTTTATTTCCGGGAATGAATTTCCAAATGAGGAAAGTGTCAGCCGTCTTTGTACACTCTGGTTATAATAGGGATGTAGCTGAGCTCGAGCTGGCTTTGGTATAACTTGCATCTACCACCGTGTAATGTTCCTAAACTCTTCTTGTCAAAAAGTGCTACAGCTACTGGAGAATGAGAACTCGGTTGACTTTCGCCTACGATGCTTTCATCCTCGCTGAACTTACACACAGTTTACACATTTTCTTCATATATTGTAATTCACTTGCTCACACACTGCTCTAGATTACTTTTAACAAGAGCGGAACATAGTCTACAAGCTAATTTTTATTGATATGATATGCTATAATTGCAAGAATTTAGACGCTCCTCTCGGTCTACACCAACTTGGAGTAGTTTTTCTTGAAAATGCCCTTCTTTTTGAAAGTCCGGAAGAAAGAATTGAAGCTGGTCGCTTGTTGGATACTGGAGACATATTTCAAATTGTCTCCCCCCTCGGCAATCCCAGTTTGAAGGGAGCATCCACCCATGTTGATCTTTTCTGGGGTTGGTTGTTGCTGATCAACTCGTAAAAACGTTTTGGACTCCTTGGAAAGTGCGTTTTGAACGTGTAGCAACTCCCCTAACCTTTTTGCCAATTTCTGAATCATAACCTGTTTTTCAGAGCTGGACTGTTGTTGCATCCGCAACTTATACAGCCCGGATTCCATACCACCCAACAATTTCCATGCTGTATTAACGTTCTCTTCAAAGTTGCTCTTGATGATGTCTATCTCCGCAGTCAGTGCGGCTAACTCCCTTTTCAGGCTCATTTCTTGCTCACAAGCAAAGGCAAGCTTTCTGGCGAGAACAAGCATGTCGTTCTGATGACGCTCAAACTCAACCACTTTCTCCTGAAGCTGCTCCAGAATAAAATTGTCATCCCAATGAACCCGGGTATGCATAACCCTTTTCATTTTGTACAACTCAAATACTGGATTGGTTCCAGGTGTGTTTAGAGTGGACCAATTTGTGGATCTTGGACCAACTTCACCCTCATTTTTGGTTGTTAGTTCACGATGGAAAGCTGTCAGCTCTTCGGGAACGTGAGACAATGTAGAAGGTTTGCTACCCATATTTCTAGAATAAACTTGGCAACTTAAATGGAACTGAAGTTAATTCTGCAAATGGGAATCTCGTCGTGTGACAGGTTTTGATGACAGAGTCAAACTGAGCAGCTTACTTTACTCTCATTCCCTTTTTTGCAATTTTCACTGCTTTGCTATTATACAAAAATGTATTTTAGGCATCTATTACCGAGTCAGTCACAAACATTTGGGTGAAGACGAGGAATAAAGGTTGAGCAATTGAGTTGCCATTTTTCTCTATTTTTGCTTTCCTTCTTGCGTCAACTAGAGGAGAAAATGTGGAGATTAGATTACTCCCATAAAAATTCCTAGTAGCTTTTAATATTCTGCGACTATCCTACGCAGGGATTTTTCATGTGTGGAGAACAAGCTCCGTTTTTTAGTTCTAACTTTGTTTGGGAATAGAGATTTGAGAGGAAATGGAGCCACATTTCATGAGTTCCGAAGTGGACTTGTTTATTAGGTTAATATTATGTATTTAACTGCTGTTGTGGATTGAGATGAGAAATGGGTTTAACAAATTTCTAGATGGGCTGTAATGATTGAGTATGAAAATCAGTGGAGTGGGGTGAATTGAGAATTTTGTTTCAGGAATTGATACTTATTTACACTTTTTCCGGAAAAGATGGAAATCGGGAGAAGGTATGAATAAAAAGTGTGTAATCAACAGCAATAATATCAAAATTGTAGAATTTGTGAGTTGCCAGCATCCATCATCGTAACACATCACATGTACATTTGTACACTATCCACTCAATTCAAAGTGAAATTGTACGCTGTTTTCACATTTACGAAAATTGTCTTTCCCAGATTTCAAATATTTCCTGTTGATTATTTCGTTTATTTCGTTTAAAAGAAGTGAGATGAATTTTACAATCACATTTGGGCCGAGTTGCACTTAAAATATGGGAATCGGATGAGCCATGAGGATTTAACTTATGTTTCTACTTAAAATTAAGACTAATTGGGACAGGCCTAATACAATCCCTCAATCATTTAAATTAAGACGTGTGAGTGGGTTTTTCTCCATTTCCTCAAAATTGTGACGCTTCCTGGGTGAATATATATTATGTGTAGATTACCGTCATAACAAACCTTTTAAAATTACACAAACTTCACGGAGCTCAGGATATTAGTTGAGGGAAAGATACCTACAATATACCGTTGTGGTATAAAGTTTGCATAAGAAAGATATGTTTGTAATTCAATTTCAGCCAAGTCCTTCCACTAATCACTACGTTTTCTTTTTTCTAGGTTAGCCGCAAACTGAAACACTAAATTTATCATTTCCTAGAACATTCTTAATAATCACTTCACACGCTTTCATTTAATTTCCTCTTTTGGCAAAAACTTTCTCCGCGATAAAACGAAGTGATTTATAGTCAGCCAAGAGTAGCATTCAGAAATATCTGACTTTTTGATCTAAGTCATCATGTCTTACGTTGTGGGTTTTACTATATGTAATTTATCTTCTGTGATGGGATATGATTTTGAGAACACGCTAGAATTCCTTTCACGTTGCCAAACAACTTCACGCCTGTGCAGCTTCTACTCTCAGATAAAGACAAAGCTAAACTCACAGCTTAAACTTCCTTATTGTGCAAACACGAGTGATTTAATTAGTTAGTTGTAGTTGTAAATGCAAGAAAGCACAAGGAATGCTGTTAGCAATCTAGTGGAGCGAACCAAACCAGTTTTTACATGGACTGGACCCGTAACCATTAACTCAATTAACAAAAACAAGCCAAATCAGAACACCTTCACCAATTGGATAACTTGCAAATCTCTTTCTTGACTAACTAAAATATTTTGACATTTGTTTACGAAAACTTTTATTTTCTCCAGTGTGGAATACTTTTTGTGCTAAGGTTAACACCTCATACGAAACACATTCCACACATTTTCTCGCTATCTGGAAGATATATTAATGAATAGTAATCATTCTTCCAAAAGAGAATAATTTGCTTAATTCCACGTAACGCTTATTAATACATTTTTAAAATCATTTGGAAGTGCCCATCATGCCACAATCTCCCCCAACTGGGTTTCGCCAACTAGAAGTTTTTTCACGTATTTTTCTTTGGTTTTCAATCAAAACTGGCCGCTTGTTGGAGGCGGAGTTGATAACCTCCTCAATGCGAGAGGTTTCTCTACCTTTGGGAATCCCAGTTTGATGGGAAGATTCACCCCCATTTGTCTTCTCTAGATCTTCGCTGATCAAGTTGCAAAAACGCCTTTGAATCTTTGGAAAGTGCGCGTTGAACGAGTACAAACTCGCATACTCTGGTTGCCAGTTCCTGAATTGCGTCCCGTTTTTCAGAGCTGGACTGTTGTTGCATCCGCAACTTATACAGCCCGGATTCCATACCACCCAACAATTTCCATGCTTTACGTGGGGATTTTCATAAAGGCTGCACCAAGTTTGACATTACGTATTCAAAGAGAAACTTCAGTAATTTTACGCTGTCCAGCATGTCGTCTGAAAGCCAAGGCGTTTGCCTATTGAATGATGGCTCATACATAGTAGTAGTAGTTTTCAATGTAAAGTTAGAGCTGATAGCATCAAAGATGATTTTTCTAGTTCTCAAAATTTTCGTGCATTGGAAAATTTCGATTTTTGGAAAGACATCGCTGCATGCTTAGTTTGATATGAGCTAAAGAAAAAAATGGTGCGGATCCAATGTCAGGCCGATCGACTTATACTAGGAGGAGTCAGAAATTTCATAGTGGTCATTCATCAGTAAAAAAATAAGTAAATTCCATTAAAATCTAACAAAAATGTGCTCCTAAAAACTTATGATGTTTGTTTTCTGGAATTGGATGGAAGTTTTTCCGACGGATGTCCTTTGTGCGGGTGCTACATTAACTGGACAAACTTATGCTGACAAATTGGAAAGGTACAAGTAGCTTACACAAACAAACTTGGCAAAAACATATGAGATTACTGAGTTTTCTTGTTGCATAAAAATTTGCCAAGTCGCACTTCGAAGATCACCCGGAAAAAACCAAACGATCTCAGGCTAATTTGACTGTTCCAATCTCATTACAACCCTAACCTTGCCCCGTGTCATGTTCTTCTTCTTTTTCCAAATTGAAAAATTGCCCACGAGTGGGGAAGGTTTTTACACAAATAACCTCTAAAAAAGCTGAATGTCATGCGCTGTGGACTCGAGACGTCTTATTCTTCGTAAACAATTCATGTTCTGGTTCTTCAAAGACAAGTGGAAAATATGTGTAAGAAACATGGAAAGTTATGTACAAAAAATCGAATAAATATGTTGAGGGGTTTTGAAAAGACAGCAAAACAAAATTGGTGCAGCCTTTATGAAAATCCCCTCGTATTAACGTTCTCTTTCATATAGTTCCTGTGATGCTTTGCCTTATCTCTTGCAGTCTGTGCGGCTAACTTCCTTCTCATTCTTGCTCACAAGCAGTTGAAAGCTTTCTACCGAGGACAAGCATGTCGTTTTTATTAGCTTCAAACTCAACCATTCTCTCTTGAAGCTGCTCTCAAATAAGGTTGTCCTCCCAATGAACCCGGGTATGCATAACCCTTTTCATTTCTCCTGGTTGTTTAGGTAATATCTAGATGGTCGTTCTAGGACGAAATTCAATTTCATTTTCTTCTTTGACTGTTGGTTGACGTCGGACAACCGGAAGCTCTTCTAGAACGGTAGATAATTTGGAAGGTTTGCTACCCATTTTTTCGGATTCAGATAAAAACTCAAAAGAAAGTTTGCACAATAAATGGGAGCGAGGATTCTTTTTTCAAAATTTGCGTTTCGTCGTGTGACAAGTTTTAGAGACAAAGCCAACCTGAGCAACTGACGTTGATTTCATTCCCGTGTTGGGCGAGTTCTATTTGCACACGTAACTGATCTGCCCCGACATCCATCAATTTCCAGGCCATATTCACCTTCTTTTCAAAGTTCATATTCAAATTGTCAATCCCTCCTCTCAGCTTGGCCCGTTGCACGTATGCAGAGGCCAGCTTTCTAGCCAACCCCGACATTTCGTAAACAAGATTCTAAAACATGACAACTTTCTTTTGAAGCTGTCTTAAAGCACCGGTTTGGCACACTCTCTATTTCGTCCAGCTCAAATAGCGAGATGACAGTGATGTTCCATTTTCTCGAACGAGTGCCCACTCCTCCCTCCGTTCCTCCGCGAGATAATTTTTAAAGCATGCTTGATATGTTTCCACGTTCCCGAACCCCTTAAAAACTGTGCATCTGCTTTCAGATAAGGGCAAAGTCACACAGATCAACAAACCCAACTCTCATAGAGTTTTTACCTGTTTATACAGCGTCTTCACGAAAATCAGCCTTGCTGGGACAACCCGAGTATAATCGCATACATTTATGTAAAGTTGAAATATTAAATCCGGAATCAAAACGGTATCACGTGTTACTGTTCCGGTTGCACCCACCAGTCCCTCCGCGTCCACCGACGAGGATGGAAATCCTTGATAATCTTATTATATCAAAAAGGGTTAAGATGGGGCACTGTGCAACTCAGCAGTTTGTACAAAAATTCATTGCAATCCAGCAGCCAATTCATTTTCACTTCCGTCATCTTACTCGGTAGTAGCAATATTATTTATTTGCTGCTTTAAATATTGTAAATTCCTTGTAACATACGTGTGGGTGGTCTTTTCCACAAAGAACAAGTCAAATAATTCGTCAATAATTTTTTTGCATTCCGCAATTTACTTAACTTTCTCTCGATTAAAAGGGCTACATTGTTAACAATTTTGGACAAATGTTCTACACAACTTTATTATTCTCCATTGCGGTTTGAGTTTTTGTACTTTCACTACTAATTGTAAGTCTCGTTTACTCAGGACCTTTATGGTACAGTAACTGGAGCACTTTTCCTGCGTGTATCGCTTCAACCAATTTTGTTTAGATTTCATGACGAAAATTCTCAGATTCAAAACATTTCGTTGGAAACAAATTCTTCTTAGGCAAGATTTACTTACGGCTTTTTAATTTTTATTTGGAAATGCCCACTGTTGTAACTGCCGAAGTTTAAATTCTGCTTTCTTCAAAAATGATGGTTGCCTTTTTTCTAACTCCTCTACTTTGGCTTCCAGTCCCCAAATCTCTTTCTTCCATTTAAGGATAAGCTAGTCAACGCCAATTCTGTGGAAAGCGCGTTCCACAAGATTTTCACTCAGCTCCACTTCACTCTCCGAAATATGGATAATTTTGAGGAGTGCTTCATTGTTCTGCTTTTGTATCTCATTCGTTTTGATAGAGCCGTTTAGCTCAGATCTCAAATCCATCTCTCTCTCCTCTGCCAAACGTAATTCTTTTCCAAAAACTTCCTGATTTCTGATCAACTCTTCTTTTGCACCTCCCAACTCCCGTCTTAGCTTGACCAACAACGCATCTTGAATATGACAACGAAACTCAACAGATTGCAGCTTTGCATGCACCTCCCTGCTATTCTGCTGGAGACCTTGAATCTCTTCAGTTTTCACCTGAATTTGCTTCCAAATGAGAGCGCAGTTAATATTGGCTCATCTTCTTAGGCATTTTTATCACTTATGATAAAGTTGACGTGGGTGTGTTTCACACAATGACCAGCTCAGTGAAGTGAGGTAAATGGATGTCTCCTCGCAAAGGTACGGAGTCACACGGACCAACTGAAATACAAATTGCTCTTTATTTTACTCTGGTTTGCCGTTGCCTGTTTTCAGTAAGCTGATAGAAATTTGTTTTAAATTTTTTAATTCCTGCAACCTGTTTCCTTTTACTTCTGCTGTCTGGGTCTTACGCAAGACGTACATCATTCTTGACTTTAAACTTTATAGCATCCAAGCAAAATCCAAGTGTTAGTGTTTCACAAGCAATGTTGAACCTACATTATAATATGCAGCGCATGTTGATCCACAAGTTGTTATGAGCTTGTAACAATGTTTCACATACACAATTGAGCAGACTTTCAGCAGTTATTCACGTAGCCCAACATTCTATTTACGCAACATTATAAAAAAAGTCCAGCTTTTGAGTTGCGTGAAAGATATCTACAATATACGGTTTTGGTATAAAGTTTACATAATGAGAATGTGTTTGTAATTCAATTTTGTAACCCTTAGCTGCCTGCTACCTTTCAAGAATCAGTTTATTTTTTCAAGCTACGAGTCACAACTGCGTTATGGTGTTACAGGTTTTGGTACTCCATCCGTTCTTCATCGGTCGTAAATGCTTCCGCATTTAAACGTGTTTATATGTAATGGAAATTCAAGCAGATTTAATAACAAACATGTTATATTTGTGCACAAAACATAGAAAACGTTTGCTGAATTCCAAAAAAGCTAAATAGGTTGTTTGAAACAGAGTCGCTAATCACAAGTTGCAGACACTGAGATATATAAATATTTTTGAAGCTGAAATTGGGGTGAAATGAGATCTGCTGATAATAACTAGAAAAATCTAATTATCCGGTTTGAGGTTCTTTGTTTATTATTTGGAAAAGTTGGGACACTGCAACAAACTAGAAAGTGACAAGAAATACTACCCAAAAGGTCAAGGTCACTTCCATGACGCTGAATTTACTTTGCGTTTACTGCAGCTCAACCTGGTGATACACTTTTACAAATTTCGTTTTCTGACGAAAAAATATTTTTGCAGTTTTCTTTCTTTTGATGATGTAGATGTTTGTGACGTGAGGAGAAGCGGGAGCGCGATTGCAAGCGAGTATGAGTAGGCATAAGGAGAGTTTAGCATCTCCTCTTGGTTCCATTTTCTTGTGAGCTATATAGAGCTCCCCTCCAAGCACTCGTTGTATGCGGTAACTGAGTTAAAGAATGTGTTATAAGTACTTATCTTTGATACAGGTGTTAGACTGAGCAATTCAGCATTCTGTAATGTTTTTGTTTACGCTTACGATGACTGAATCTGAATACAGAAGCGTTGACGTTTTTAATAGGCCGCAAACATGGAAAGGGTATCTCAAACACAGCTACAAGATCGAGACCTAAGATTCGTGTTCAACCAGATTCAACAAGTAAGTGTAGAGACACCCAACACATTGATATGTAACATACTATTTTTATCATATCTTATTCCACTTATACTTTTGTATGTAAATTTTAAAAAAATTAGTGCTGTCCAATAAATACAAACTTCAAAACAAACCAAACCGTTACAGCAAAGTGTTTGACACTAATTCATTAATCTCGTAATGACCAGTGAAACTACCATCTAGAGTCGGTGAGCTGCTTTGAAGAGAAAACTGTTTCTTAATATAGTTTTTGCAAACGTAAGTAACACCAACATTTACAATCAATTAAATCATATATGAACGAAAATTACATTCATCCAGCTTGCACTCCAACTTTTTATTAGCAATTCACTAGGCTAGGGAAGTGTGAAGGATACAAGGACAATATATGTTGGATAATTTGATAAGTGGCATCATCATCATCATCATAAACAGAAAACTCCGCTGTCAAACTCACAAATTTAATGCATTACTCCTCACATTGCCAAAAGTATTTTTGGTGTATTGTTTCTCAATTTTTTAGCATAACAGATAGCTTATGCTTTTCAATGCTACATTTTTGTGATCGTTCTAATACCAATACTGGCAGATCCTTTTTTCCTTCAAATTTTTGTTTGTAGCTGATTTTATGTAAAAACTTAAAAGCCAATTTTTCACAATGGTGTATTATTTTGGAATACCTGGATCATCTTCTCCTCGCGACCACATAGACTTGAACATTTTGAAATCAACAAGAAATGTATTTCTGGCTACTAAATCTGTTCTAAACCGTTGTTTGATACTTTTCCAAAAGCTTGCACAGGTTTTTGATGCTGTATAAAAAAGTTTTAAATTTGACGAAGTGCAAATTTTAATGACATATTTAAAAGGTCTTTTTCATATTACCAGTTATTCCTAATAACAATGCTAATTGGCTAATTCTTTATCCATTTTACGCATAACT
>LJIJ01001953.1:0-33463 GCA_001718145.1 Orchesella cincta
CGTTCGTAAGCGGGTTTCAATTATGCATGAATCATAACACTTACATTTATTTTTTTAACTCCTTCTAATTCTATTGGTTAATTCCATTATGAAGAATGGTTTACATAATAACCTGGAATAATCTACCGGCACGTTATAAGAAAATCATACTGAAAGAGTATTATTTCTCAGTTCAAAGCTACTACACTATCTTGTGCAGTATGGAGTATGTGCAGCGTAGTGTGAAGAAATGAAACATTTTGTTAACGACGAAGACATTGAAACACAAGTGTCAAAGGTGAGGTTTTTTACAAGTTGTGTTGCATAGTTGGCACATTTTCAAGCACAGAATGTCTATTTGGGTTATAAGAATTCGGAAAATGGATTAAGCCTTGCTTTGTTTGTTTGTCATCACGTTAATATCTAAAAAAAAATTAACTGTTCTCAGTAGTTTACTTTACTAATATTTCTACAATATAAAAAAACGCACGTGTTACATGTTTCGGCTTGACATATCCATGACATATTGACATAAGCATAGATCTTTTAGTTTCAAGTTACTCAGACTTTAACTGTCATGAATGCATACATTCATATGGAACGTTTGGTAAAACTTTTATTCGATACTTCTGCTTTTCATTCCCTGTGATTTTAGTAATAAGATTTTGACGATCTTACTACTGCTTGTTACCACAAACATGCATACTTTGTAATATTTTTTATTAGACTTGTTTATCATGCAAAATTATTGGAATTAAATTCTTCAAAATCAAAAATTTTTTGTAAAAAAATTTGTATGTAGTGCTAAATATATGTAAACTCGTGACTGCGTGAAGTTATAAATCTAACAATTAGGATTAAAATGACCACTAAAGCCCTTATGTAAGACTTAGACACAACAATACTTAATACAATCATCCATGCTGAAGTAATGAGACACTATGCAATTCCAAATCCTAGAGTTAATTTTTAATCTAACATAGATACTTTGTCGTACTTATACCGCATTTAGTGATTACTAAATTTATTGCGGAAGAAGCAGATTAGTGCGCAATGATGCATTATAAACGTTAAATGCGCTCTAAGCTAAATACCCTAAAATAAAAAAGCAAATGTTGTACAAATCAGGTATTGAAAATTGAAAGCCTGAAATGGATTACGAAATAGGAAATGACACAACGAGATTTGTAGTTTGGTCAATTATTGCTGAAAGGACATTGGTCACAGTGTCGCGATCAATGAAATTGAAATCCCCAACACCAAAAGATATTGGTGCAAATGAAGCTAATTCCCGTTTCAGAATTCTCCCCTGGAACGATCCCTTCAACAGCTTTACATCTCGTTTCCATTTCCAAAGCAGCTCTGCCGATACCTCAGGAAACTTGACACCCAAAGGCAAACCAAGAAATGCTACTGTGGTAGTAAGTGCAACTGCAGGGAAGGTCAAATAAACAAGAGAAAATGATTCCACACGTGGCAACAACTGGATCGTTGCATAATAACAGATTGAAGCCAGTAACACGCCAGAATAGATGCCAATGCCCAATAAATAGCTGGAGAACTTGTTGACCCCATACGCAAATTTGCAGCAGACTCGATAAAGTTTGGGAGCTCGCGCTAATGGTATTCTACGGAGACTTTCCGAACAGTCATTCAGCATCTGAAAAAGTGTACACCCCATCAGAAGCGCAACACACCCAATGATTCGTGAGACATCCATCATCCACCCATATGTCATGATAAGTCTCATCACGTATCCGATTGCTGATGTTGGAGAAAGCTCTACTCCATTTAGGAACTCACTCATCGGATCCATGTCAAAGTAGACGATTATTCCAGGCAAGAAATAAGCACAAGAAATGAAATTGCTTGCAGTCATACTAGCTAGAATTCCTACTATATCTAGCTTTCGTGGATTCTTTTTGGTATGTGCTACTCAAATAAAAACAAAATTTGTATTTAAAAAAATTCGAAATATACTTTATTTGCATTACAACTTGGATTTACCTTCCTCCTCAATGTACTCTTCAAAAGCAGCAACCATACGATAAGCTGAGCATATTTCCTTGGCATTTTTCACCAGTCCAATTGCACATGCTACACTGTTTGCGGTCCCAACAAGGTACACGACTATAAAAAGAGACTTTTTCAGGCCTATTTTTTCAACAGTTTCGTCCTTAGAAGCAAGCTCAAGCCATAACAAGTATGAAGACCAAACAACGCCAAATACTTTTCCAAATAGGAATACCCAAACCAACCAAGCCACCCGCCTCCACTTTCCCGACAACTTGACTAGGGCTTGCTGTTGAAAATCCCATTTGAAAGGTAAGTGGGGAAGGAGCGGATAGCTTTCAAAGTAGGTAGACAGCGCTTTTATTTGAAGGGCAGTGGGCATTCTGAAAAGATAGGCTTCCAAAGAAGCACTGAATATAGTTATCCCTACCCAGTCTATAAAAGTCCAAGGATAAAAGTTGGTAACCCACAATCAATTTCCGATTTTTGAAATTTCTTGAAAAATTCCACCATAAGAGTAGCCAACCTTCAATCATCATCTTTCAAATTTCCTGCAAATGTAAGGCTTTCCCCCTTAAACATAAGTCTGCAAAAATGAAGGTCGCAGAAGCATCAATTACGCGTGTGGGCATCACGGTCATGAAAAATATCCATTCATATTATGTCATTTCAATTGGATTTCCATTCGATTATTTGAAATAATACAACATGCTCGATAATTAAGACTGTTGAAAACTACATTTTTCGTAATTTTCGGATTGAACCAGATTACTGGGGTTCTTTGAACATTACTCGGCGGTTGTTGAAAATTGGTGCTGTTGTATGGTTTTACTCCCATCGATGTGCAGCGCCCTAGTAATTACGACAAGTAACGAGCTTTGGGATTTTGGTTTGGATTTGGAGTTTGGTAAAGGGTAAAACAATGGTAGATGCGTAATAAGTCAAACTGAGCCAGCTAACTAACTGCGAAGTCACTACGTGGCATTACTTTTACACCCAACAAACCCAACTGGGTATTTTAAAGTGCAAACTGATATACTGATCGTGAGTTGGAATATTTTCTTATGTAGTTTAATATTAACTAAAGTTATAAGTTAAGTTTTTGTAAGTAATAAACATATTCATAGTAAAAAGAATAAAACTACGATTTTATTCCGATTGAAAATGAAATGCTCAGCGTGGTGAGCCAACGTAAGTCTTTTTCATATAAATTTAGTTTTTAATGAAATTTGCAATCGAAAACGTTTACAAACATATGGATTTAAATTGTTGGTAAGGTAATTGGTTTTTCTAATATTAAGTAAGATTATTATCTGAAAAGGTGGTTTTATTGCAGTCGACATGCAGCAACCAATAGAGATCCCCAAGACTCACAAAGCTTGTGCGTAAGTGAAGAACATGTTGTCATCTGGTTCCCAAAAGAAAGTTTACCCACAGACAGGCAAACTGAGGATGACCCTGACTAAAAATGGTACAAAGGAGCTGATTTACACTGAAGGTGAAGGCGGTGAAGAATAGCAAGCACTAGGGAATATGTTATTGGACTAATTAATTGTTGGAATCAAAATGACCATTAGATTTAATAATCATCGTAATCAGTCACTACAAATTCAAGTAGGTACTCCTGGTTTGAATGATGGTACTTTCGGTAATTGCATGAGTTGTTATGATAATGGTAAATTATATCAGTTGGGATTTTCGTGCTCATTCTTTCCTTGACACCAACCCCCAAGTTCTTAAGGAACTTCTCAAAACTTTCATGTTCTCCCGTTTCTTGACTAGATTAATGAAGAGAAAGAATACTAATGTAATTTTCATAGGTAATGGTCTTACTTATTGACACGTTATTAGCAAATCCATTTGACTGAGTTGTCTAAAAATATTGCAATTGTTCACCCTTCAAGGCTGTTCGCGCACAACAATATTTTTTGAAGAATTTAATTGCTATACAAAACTTGCCTTATCTCAAGGGCGAAAGTCAACTTTCCTGTGAATCTCTAAATAATTACACGGTATAGGTAGGACTCTGGTGCTCAACTGCGATTAACCACTAATATGTTGTTATGTGTTCATCGATTTGCAAAATCTTTCTGGATCTGGGCGTCCCTTTACTGGTTTTGCATTCGAATTATTGTAAGTGCCCAAGATAATGCCCTCCTCAGATTTTTGAGTTTGACAAAACCTCGCACTGTATTTTTACAGATTGAATTTAAAACTGAAAAATCAGAATATATTGACACATATTTGAGTTCTCGTCCAACTGTTGTAAATAACTCTTTGACAACAAACGACGTAATGAAAGCAAGTGGCGGATACGACATCCTTTTAACATGGTTCATTAACGCAAATTATGAAGCTCTGACTAGACGTCTTCGTTTTAAATTCATGGTTATCTTCACGTCAGAAACATTTCCAGAGTCACTTTACAATCAATTTGTTGCGCCCTCGATATATCTAATTCAAAATGACGCGATCAACACACTGGAAATTCTGTGCATAATATGTGGAGCACCTAAGGCTCTGCCAGATTTCAAAAATTTACAAGAGATAGAGAACTATTGGGACATCATAAATATGGATTTTGGAGGGTATCCAAAAAGAACTCAGATAATAACAAGCGGGATATTCTCGTACAGAAAACGAGTACGACCCAAAAGCTGCACCAAACCCACGAATTTCAGGGTCAAAAGTCTAAATACACATGGTACACGAGTTTATTGCGTGATGACAATTTTTCATCAAAAATTCAATCTGTCATGGATCGGCTACTATACTGCACCCACTGCTGAGGAGTTATGGGATCATAGGAACCTCCTACCAATCATGCAAATCGATGGTGATATTAACTACCAACCTTTTAACAAGTCATTCCCATTAGAAAACTCATCACGGTTGTATGTCAGTGGAGCTGTTGATGATTGTGAAGAAATGGAGCTGGAGTTTATGATAATGATGACAAAAACGGAATACTTCAATTTCCAAGCTTTACTTCAGCCGCTCAATTATCTTTCCTGGATACTTACTTTCATTTCAGTTGGGTTGATAATACTTATTTTACGAGCAACAAAGAGCTACGGAGCTGGGCTTTGGATATTCGCACAGGTAGTTGAACAAGACACCTGTCAACGTTTTTCAGGTTCAAATAGATACCACACTGTCAGTTTAATAGTAATATTTTGGCTTGCTTTCACATTTCTGCTACGAAATGAGTACACGAGCAATTTAACCTCGTATTTGATGGCTGGTCCAAAAATAACGATACCTCAATCTTTTGCTGATGTCCACGCAAATAATATACCCGTGTTTAATTCGTTTAGGAATACACATGTACCCGAGTACATGCAGAATACGGTTTTATTTCCATCAGCAGATGGTGAAAAAAGCAACGTCTATTCTGAATTTATCGAGACCTTGATTTCGGGGACAGAAGTTAACCAGCAAAAATTCCGAACGTATATTACGAGGGAAGACCTTGAGACTATCCTCAGATCGTTTGAAGGGACAGAATTTGATTTTGCAGGGCTCCTTCAAGAAACAGCAAGTTGGAAGATGTCTGGTCCGCTTTTCCCCCAAACGTCCGCGTTTATAAACACTCGAGACACACTGGAAATTATTGCAGTTGCCCTCAAATATTTGACAAGAGGTCGTAGGAATTTCTACGTAGGACTTAGAGATCAAAATCGTAGAGTCTTGACACTAGGTTTGGGGAATCAAAATATTTGGTATTTTTCTCGTAAATTTTATGCTCCCGCCATGGCACGTGTTATCACATCGTTAATTCAATCAGGAATATATTCATTTTGGACGAGAGATGACAAATTGTTGCGAAAATCCATTAGATTCCAACAATTTGTAATATCATTGGTTCAGATTGCTGCCAAAATTCGTTACATGAAGGATATATCTAAAGAGTCAAAAGCGGTTAGTAAATTGCTGGATTCTCTTCAGAACACCTTTGTTGAGTCGTCCTTGTTGGTTAACCAGCTGGCGATTGGGAATTCAGAAGACATTTTTTCAAATCTGGAAAGAGATACCAGCCGCTGGGAACCCATTTCGTTTGGGGCGTTCGTTATTGTGGGTACGCTTTCAATTGTTTTTATAGCTATCGCTTTTGGGGGACTGGTGATTGAAATTGTGGCTTTTAGAAGGAAAGGGTGAAATTTTTAAACTATTTCATGCTATACCAACGTAATGAAGATCTATTAATACTATGCATCTAATCTTTATGAAAATTTAAACAGATGGATAAAATTACAAAAAGGCATTTAATCACTTCATCTTACATATTTGCTAAATCATGTTAACCATTTAGGTGTAGTAATAGGTTAGTTAAATTAAGCTATAGTTAAACAATAGGTTATTGTTATGGATCTGTAACTACTTAGTAACTCTTTAAGGTCTGTGAATAAAGGGATAATAAATTAAAGAACTTATTATGTACAGCAAGCCCGAAAAGGGTATCTTTTATTTTAACGCTGCCTAAAGTACAAAGTAAAGTTTGATGTTTACCCTGACTGTGAGGAATATTTTCCGATTTGTTATTTTACATTTTAGCCACAAGGCGGTTATTTCCAACTGCTCCTATGTTTACTCCTACACCCAGATAAAATCTTGATTTAAATTTAAAAGCTTCATCATATGGATATGCCGTAAAAGGGTGCTAAGCATTACCAGAATTTCAGTCACCGGGTTTCAAAAAATAATCCGTGCATTGTTTACTGTAAGTTTTGCTTGTAAAGCTGATTTGCTTTGTGTAACACCAGGTCGGGGTGAGAGCACTATTTAAGAGCGCTTCTGTGATAATTTAGGTTAAAAAATACATGTGAAAGGTTTATGTTTTGGCTTGGCATCATTCCGAATTTAAATTGCAGTATGTAATAAAATAGTAGCGGTAGGTTATTTTCTTAATGCTTGATGAAGATATGAGAACTTAGTGCTGTGATATGGAAATTTCTTGTATTCAGGTAAAATATCAAATCATATGTAAAAAATTGTATCCCACTTTAATCCTCATATTTAATTTTGTTCATTACTATTTTCTTTTTAACTGACTAAATCGAGTGGGGTAACATCCGTTGGTGGTGGAGAGGGCTTAGTGGTTTTTGTCATCAATTATGTTTTTGATGCTATCATTTCCTGCTTTTCTTGCCGAAAGCAGCATGAGTGAACATTTCCAGTGATCTCACTTTTTGCTATAATTTCTAGATGTCACAACAGGAAATGTCAATTACTAAAATTCATGTTTATGCATAAATATGCCTTTAGCCTTTGTGCTACATACTTACACGCCAGCATGTACTGTGTTGAAATCCATTTCTAGGAAGAAACAGAGCGCTACTGATTCATGAAATATTGTACAAGGAACAGTAATCTGAACTGTTCATATTTATCACCTTGTTTTCCCTATTTAGTGAATCTAATTAGACAAGGGATGACAATTTTATGATGAAATGATCTTTTATTTATCCGAAGTACATTATAAACAGAAAGCTAATAGTAGTATGCTTTATTTTGTTTTAAATATTGCTATGTGTTGATACTTAATGGAAAACATACATTTAAGGTACTCTGCTGTTGCGTGAGTCTGCGGATGTTATCAGTAAATTGATACGAAAACGTGAAATTCTTGACTAAGTGTCTTTTCTCCGCATTATCTGTAAAACTGAGCACACCTATTGAGTAATCATCTTTTCACAAGTACTTCGAAAGAAAAGGATTTTCGTACATTGCTTCCCATAAATGAAACTAGCTGACAGACCGGACGTCATTTCACTTCTTCGTATACAAGCCCAGTTAGGCCTGACAATGACAAGAGTGGTATCAGAACATCCAAAGAATTCCTCAAACAATAAACCTGTTTCTTTTGTTTCTAAACCTTTTTAACAATGATCCTTTATTCATCCTTTGAATACAAATCGATAAAACTTTCAAAAAATTCTATAATTTATTTTCATTGGATATAGGAACGACAAATCAACGGTTTCAGGTATTACAAAGCAGTTTATTGGATACTTCCAGAGAACCCGCACGGGAAAGTTTTAACAAAAGCTGCGATTTGCCTTTTTCACCTCCTGTTATAGAATTACTGTCGCCGTAATTGTATTTGGCTGTAGATTTGTAAGGGAGTCTCTATGCATAAGTATAAAAAATAGATTTAAGCAAATATTGTTTAGAATAAGTTTGCAGCTTGCTGCGCATAATGTTAATCATTATCATCTTTCTTTTCCTTGCTAAAAGTGTATGGAATATTGTATTAGTTTAAGAAGGGCTGGAGCTATATAAAGAGCTCCAGACCCAATGTCCAATGTCTTCAATTCTACTCTGGAGTCCGTGTGATTCGGAACTCTTGCATACATGCTAGTGTGCATACGACGCGGTGTGATACGCCTGCGTCCGTGACTGAGGGATTTGGTCACGTTAGGTTAAGTAGGGCTCATGAATAGGGGTAATTCCATACATGACTCATGTAACTTATGATGCTCTTTACCTTAGAATAAAATGTGGTATATGTTACTCATACCAAACCCTAACGATCCTGAGTTTAGTCTCAATATTCTGTAAGGCATAATTCATAGAATAACCTTTCACCTTACAAATGGCGCCCAATAAATGGGTGTATGATGTAATATAATTAAATTATAAAAATTTTCAAAAATATTTTTTCTTTTTCGTAAAAATACGTAGAAATAAGTTCTTTTTAAGATAAAATCAGATCTCTTTTCGTGTAAAGTAAAGCGTAAAGTAGAGGATTGCTGCGTTTGGGTATTTTTTTTTTTCTTGTGAGTAAAACTATTTAAAAATGTCAGTTTTCAAAAGTCTTTTAATCCGACCGAAGAGGCCGTGAATGCGAATAGAGCAATGGCTGAAATGATAATAACATGAAAAATGTTTTGGGAAACCAGCAGCTTCTCTACGACGAGCTTAAACACATTCGTTCAGGTCAAACGCGACATGACGAAAAAATGAAAATTATGAGAGCACGACTCAGAGATATGCACAGACAGCAGTCCGTATCTCGTGCAGCTACAGAACCTTTGGAAAGGGATATCGAAAGTGAAGGGGAATGTGGAGCTTCAGCTCGTAGGGTTCCTTCAGAACCAATTCCACACTCTAGGCCTTCTGCACCCCCAATGGATAGCGATAATGAATCGGAGGGCAGAGAACACGCAGAACCACGATTCAGTCCTCCCCCAGTAGTCTTTTCAAGGAGCCCAAGCTCCTCTTGTAATGTTTGACCCTTTAAGTGGAGTTGCATTTCCACAATACCATTCTTCTAAAGTTTCTCCTGAAGGATTTTTGACTGAAATTGAAGAATTTTTCATTCTAAAGGGGATTCCCGAGGGTCAATGGCATTTATTGATAGGGAGAATTTTTCCACAAGATTCTGATATACTCTCTTGGTGGAGAGCTAATAAACGCTTTTTGCATAATTGGGCTTTATTTAAGCAAGCTTTTTGTGCATATGAAGCTGAAGACTCAAGTAAAGATGGGTTGGCTGAAAAGCTCTTTGCTCGGAAACAAAAGTTCACTGAACCTTTTGAATCCTATTGCTGGGAAATTGCAAATTTGTACAGAAAGTTGTACCCAACAGTCCCAGACAATGTAGTAATTGAGCGCATAGTTAATTCACGCAGACCTGAGATATCTGTTCAAATGCGAACAACCACGTACAACTCTGTGGCGGAGTTGATATCTCATGGACGTATGCTTATCAAAAATTTAAATCGCATGCGTGAGGGTGAAGGGAAAGCTTTGCTTAGGGCACGCAAAACAGATCCATTGCCTATTACTCCAAAGCCAGATTCAAATCAAAACAAGAAGAAAGTGTACTGGAGTTCATACAAACCTGCAGCTGAGCAGCAAGGAAGACCATCGGATGCAAATGCTGGAGAAAAGCAGAATCCAGAAGCAGGTTCCTCTGGTGCAAAACCTAAACAATCTTGGGCTAAGCAATATGGTAATGGCAATGGAAAGAAGCATGAGAAAACCTCGCTTTATTGCAACTTTTGCAAACGCGTTAACCATACAGAGAGCAATGCTTTTACAAAAAAACAGCTTAATGCGACTCAGGTGCAAATGCAACAGCCACAACCATATCAACTACCTCAGCTGCCAAATCAAGGGCAAGGGTACAACCAAAGTTGTTTATGGTAATATTCCACAACCGGCCTCCGCTGAAAGGTTTCAGTATGTGGAAAACCCACAAGGGGACAGAAGCAAGTGGAGTCCATTCTGTGCCCCTCGCTCGTCACAAAAGTAACTCCACAAGTTCGCGTGAAAATTGTAAATACAAGCTTTATGTGTCTGCTTGACTCAGGTGCATCACACTGCTTCATTTCTCTCTCTGCTGCTAAACTTGTGAATGCACCTGTGCTTGTGAATAATGTACATAATATAACTATTGGGAATGCCTCAACTGTCTCTTCCTTGGGCACAACCAAATTAGAATTAAGCTTTGCAAATTGGAAATTTGAACATGAATTCATTATCATGCAGGATTTACCTTTTCCCGTTATTTTGGGAGCTTCATTCATGACCGAAAATGGCATGATGATTGATTTTGGGAGCGGTAGCTACTCATTTAATAATAAGCCTCAGCATAAATATGCACTTAAAAATAGGGCTATGCTTTGTGCTTTGCAGGGTCTCACGACTGCGCAGCGTGATGAACTCAATGCATTACTAACTACGTTTTCCGATGTGTATACCGACAAAATTGGATGCACTGATTTAGTTCAATGTGAACTTCAGGTTGAAGGTCAACCTATATCTCAAAAACCTTATCCCGTTTCACCTAAAAAGAGGGAAATAATATCCCAACACATTAAAAAGATGCTTGACTTGGGTATCATTGAACCCTCTGAATCTGAATGGGCTAGTCCAGTCCACATGAAGGAGGAGAGAGGGGATTTCAGGTTTTGCATAGACTTTCGCAAATTAAATGCGAAAACCAAATCAGATCCTTTTCCTATTCCACGAATGGATTCTTTACTACAACGGCTTGGGGAAGCCACGTACATAACAAAACTAGATTTGAGAAAAGGATACTGGCAAATCAGAATGCACCCTAATTCTGTCAAATACACAGCTTTTATTTGTCATGATGGGAAATACCATTTTAAACGCTTATGCTTTGGGTTGAAAACAGCTCCGTCTGTATTCAACGCTTTATCAATAGGGTATTGGGGAGTGCTCGTGGTAGATTCGCAGAAGCATATCTTGATGATGTGCTCATTTTTAGTAAAACTTGGGAGGAGCACCTCCAACACATTCAATATATCCTTGATAGGCTCCGTCAAGCTGGAGTTACATTAAATGTAGAGAAATGCGTGTTTGGCGAAACACAAGTTAAATATTTGGGTTTTGTTGTCACCCCAAAAGGAATTGAATGTGATCCCGAGAAAACCACAGCACTGCATGATTACCCAATACCAAAAACTGCAAAACATGTGAAACGTTTTCTTGGTTTGTGCGGTTGGTACCGTCATTTCATAGAAAAATTTTCAGATATTGCAGAGCCATTAAATAAGCTTCTAAAGAAACTGCCATATTTGAATGGAAAAGAGAACAACAGCATGCTTTTCAAACGCTTGTAAACAAAATTGCAAATTCCATAGTGCTTTCATTTCCAAATTTTAAGAAGCCTTTTTATTTACGTACTGACGCCTCGGAGGTGGGGTTAGGCGCAGTACTATTCCAAAAAGATCACTGTGGCAAGGAATTACCAATTTCCTTCATTAGCCGTTCACTTAGCAAAACAGAACGAGCTTATCATGCTGCTGAGCGTGAATGTTTATGCATCGTATGGGCTTTGAAAAGTTTGAACATTATCTTGACGGAGTCCAATTCTATTTAGAGACGGACAACCGAGCTCTAATTTGGCTAAATAGCATGAAAGATGTGAATAGTAAATTCATCCGGTGGGCACTTAAAATTCAAGACTTTCAACCAATAATCTCACATTGCCCCGGAAAATATAATGTTGTTGCTGACGCTTTGTCTAGAGCTCCGGTTGGAGATATTGAGGAGGAAGATGCTAAGAAGGTCATGGACCCTCCAATCACTCATTCTTTTCTCACTCTTTTACTTCCACTCACAACAGATATTGATTTGAATACTATTAAACAAGCTCAGTCAACTGATAATGAGACACTTGCTCTCAAAACAGACTTGCCACATGATCTTGTTGTGAATAATGATATTCTTTTCAAGAAAACTAAAGCTGGTTCTTTGCTACCTTACATTCCAATCAGCATGAGGAATGACATTCTTGTATACTTTCATGATAATCCACAAAGTGGACATATGGGATACAGGAAAACCATAAACCGTCTTTTACGTCGAGTTTATTGGTTAAATATGCACAAAACAGTTTATGAATATGTCCGAAGCTGCAATAAATGCCAAACCGTCAAAAACCCAATGTCAAAACCACATGGGGAAATGCAACCGGTCAAAGTACATGGGCCCGGGACATGCTAGCTATTGATTTAGTTGGGCCCTTACCCCGTAGTTCAAATGGGAAAACTCAACTTTTGGTAGTCGTTGACCATTTTCTAAATGGGAAATTATTCTCAATGCGAGATGCAAAGCCCCACAAATTAAAATATTGGAAAGGGAAATTTTCTGTAGATGGGGTTCCCCAAAATCACTATTGAGTGATAATGCAGCTTATTTTAGGGGACATGCTTTTGAAAATATGTGCAAGACATGGGGAATACGTCACAAATTTACAACCCCATATCATCCCTCAGGGAATATTTGTGAACGCGTGAACCGCAACATCAGGGCTATCCTGACATCTTACGTTGAGTCCAATCAAAAGAAATGGGACGAGTATCTGCACACTACGGCATTAGCATTACGAACTGCTGTCTCTGATACTACTGGGTTTAGTCCTGCTATGTTGAACATGGGACGAGAGCTCCAAGTTCCTTTAGACCGTAATTTAGAATCTGAATATGATGGTTTTGACTCTCGAGTTGAATACCAAACGGAGTTGACAAAGAAGCTTGCTAGCATTTATCAGAAAGCCATTGCCAGTATTGAGAAGTCACAACTGCAGCAGAGCAGATATTATAATATGAGAAACAAAAAATTTGATGCAAATCCTGGAGACTTAGTCTTGGTTAAAACTCATATCTTATCCAACAGGATGAAAGAGATATGCAAAAAGTTTTCCCTTCGCTGGTCTGGTCCATTCAAGATAGCTAGAAAATGTTCAGCTGCTCATTTGAGTTACAGGATATAGATACAAATGAAGCATTAGGTACCCAAAATGCCGTCAATCTGAAACTTTACTTTGATCGGCCAAGTGAGCTTAGTTTCGCCGATCCAGACACAGATTCAAATTTAATAACAAACCGTAGAATTTAAGAGTAAATTGCACTACATGGTATGATAATTGCTTAAAAATTTATCAGTCAGAGAGTGATTCTCGACAACACAAGTTGTTTTTTCTTGTGCTTAATAGAATTTAAGTTTTCAAATATATTTACAGAATATTTTGTAAAACCAATCACTCACGATGGGGTATATGTCAAAATTAGTGACAGAAATCTTGAAACAAACGCCTACTCCAGCAATTGTATACCAACAATTAGCTGGTGAAAACATTCAAGATTTTGCCCTTCGTGTTCAACATGCTGTTTTTGAAAATTCTGGATCCAGACTGCCGGAGGAGCGACTCTTTCGGCTAGTCACTACAGGCATGCACCCCTCCATCCGAGCACATCTGGAGTATCCAGCACCCCTCACCTTGTCTCAACTTTTGTTTGGTACGAAAGTACCATCTCCAAACTAACTCCGGAGGACGAGTTCTACATAGCGCTGCACCCTCCACATCACCAGATCACTGCATTGCGGAAGAGCAAGACCGCGACCTGACTGTCCATCAAACAAGTCGACATGTTACAAATGTGGACAGCCAGGCCACTTCGCCTATCAGTGTGATTCTAAGCGTAAGAAAGTTGCAGGGTAAACGTAAAAATAAAAGCGGGGGAGGAGGTCAAAGGGTTGCAACAAATGCACAACCCGTTCAGCTGTGGGGGCGTGTAAGGGAGTCTCTATGCATAGGTTTAGAAAATAAGTTTAAGCAAATATTGTTTAGAATAAGTATGCAGCTTGCTGCTCATAATGTTAATCATTATCATCTTCTTTTCCTTGCTAAAGTTGTATGGAATATTGTATTAGGTTAAGAAGGGCTGGAGCTATATAAAGAGCTCCAGACCCAATGTCCAATGTCTTCAATTCTACTCTGGAGTCCGTGTGATGCGGACCTCATACATGCTAGTAAGCATACGACGCGGTGTGATACGCCTGCGTCCGTGACTGAGGGATTTGGTCACGTTAGGTTAAGTAGGGCTCATTGTCAGGGGTAATTCCATACATGACTCATGTAACTTATGATGCTCTTTACCTTAGAATAAAATGTGGTATCTCTTACTCATACCAAACCCTAACGATCCTGAGTTTAGTCTCTAATATTCTGTAATGGAGGCCATATTCATAGAATACGCTTTTCACCTTACATTGACGAAGAATGCTGTGATGGACTGAATGTTGGAGGATGTGATATCAGCGCTCAGAAGATTTGCTGCATCAGCGTTCCCCAACTTCGTCTTGTTTCAGCCTTTAGCTTGAACATCTTACTTCTGAATGACTCACACTAAATAGAGGTGGGGAAAACCCGCTGGCACAAGCGGGTATTAATGGGCAAGTTTGCTGAAACCGAGCAAGTGTAGGTACAAACGTCTTTAGGACAAAACAAACTTGCAAGTGCTAATTGCTACTATAAAATTTACAGAAAATTTTATGCCCAAGCCCAATTTTTATTTATTGCAACTCCAAAACTCGTACCACATCATTGTCTAAGTTGTGTTTTATCCACTATTTCGAATACTTTAATCAACATCTACTCACGAAACAATCTAGCTGATTATTTTACACAGTATTTGAATACTAATTACGAATTTCGAAGCAAAAATTGAAATAACAACATTTTGTGGGTTCTCAGGCGCTCACGGGTGCTGGAAAGCCGGGTTAATTTTTTTTGCAAGCAAGCGTGGGTGCATTCAAGCGGGTCATAACTTTCCTCCAACTTCCCACCTCTAGCTGAAACTGAGCAGAAAGAAAAACCAAAGAAAGCTATCTGGTTGCTCTGCAGAATCTCCGAGTATTCTTGGAGTTGAACATAAACAAGTGATATGCTATGAAATGCTGTAAGTAACTTATATTGGTTATATAAGTGAAGCAAAAGGGCTTACTGTCTCTAGCTGCATAGTGTCTCTCCAACTGACCAGGGTCTCTTTTACACAAGGAATGAAACAATCGTTAACAATGCCAAGTATTATCTATAATCCTGTTTGTCGTTATGATATAACTAAAATGGACTGCTGCAAATAAGCCTCACTGTACTCTAATTGTTTAAACGATAATCGGGTACTTGTAACCCTTTTTCTATTAACAGTATGCGATATAATAAGGAATGATGAACAAGATGTGAAGGGATGTAAGTTACATATATCAGCTCAAAACTTTACCTGAGATTCATCACTGTTCCCCAATCTGACTTTGTCCATCCTCTGGCTCTCATCTCCTAAAATGCAGCTCTACAAAGAACAGAGCTACGTTTCTCCTTAATGCAACCGCATTGCACGGTAACTGTACTTCATAAGAATCTTCCAAACTCAATTAGCCGAGATAAGAGAACCCGAGGAAGACACTGGTTTCCTTTGCACAATATTCCTTGAGGTTAGCATAAATGCTTAAACTGAATGCTAACTTAAGGCATGCTATGCTGTGCAATGGTATATTAATGTATAGGTGGATCTTAATAATAATTTAGGGAACAAGTTCGAATTTTCAGAATTACGAGGTATATAGAAGAGGTAAAGTTTCCTGTGTTTAGGTAGACAAGTTTCATGGTCATCTCTTCACGTTAGAAAGTAGAAAGTAAGAAAGTAATTAAGAGTTCCATCTACTATACACGTTCTATAGAAAGGACCACATTTTACAATAGGGAAGCTCCAGGAGCTATATAAAAGTCTATCGCCTCTCCGAACGTATTTTAGTCCGAGCTTATGCTAATGTTATACACCGCATTGAGTTATGCATGAGAGTTGGTCATTTTGGTTGTGGTAAGTTAAGATATTTGCAGAAGGGGCAATAAGAGAACCGACTTCTGGAATTAAACGGACGGCAGTTCACCAACAACAGATTTGTATATTTTAAAACACTTCAACACTAAAAATAACTTTTGGGAACTGCTTTAAAATGGTTTGGTTTAAGAAAAGTTTTGTTTTGAGTGATATAATACGTAACTTTTGTTCTCAGTTTAGGGAGCAAATTATTTAATTTGACAAAACCCTTGATTTTGCACTTTAAGAATATTATTAGCTATATGTTTAAAAGTTTCAGGTCAATCGACAATTAAGGTAGGCGTAAATGTAAGTTTGGATCGCATAGCCACAAATTATTACTTTCATAAGTTTCAACAATTTTATTTTGAGTAGTACGAAGCCAATTTTTATTCGACATTAACATTAAAAGTGGTCTAAACATTCCAAACATCCCATAAATTTTTAGCAGCGTAACGTTATCAAGCTCAATAAATCTCAATAAATGTAAACATAATCACAGCAGCTAACTAACGTTTTTCTATCAGCTATAATGTAACAATAATTGTTTTAATATTTACTTATTTATTTATTTATTTTTACAAAAAATTTGTAGAAAATAAAAAAGCATAGCATAACAAAAATCCAAAGCCCTCAAAACTATCATGTATGTTCAGGGAGCTGGGAATGGGAACCTTTTCAGATACTCATGCATTTGTCTTGTGTACACTTTAGTCACAATATCATTCTCATCTTCTACCTCATATTCGGTATTTCCAGAGTCAGAACCTCCAGCTTCGGGAGTAACTCCCATATATTCGGTTCATACATTTTCCAAACACACCTTATTTGAATTTCTCCATCGTTTGCTCCATCAATCTCATTGTGTTTGTAGCATGTTATGATGTCGGCCAATTTAATGCATTCTGCGACACAATACAATACAGCACCATCCTGCCACGATGGTTCAAACAATATTTCCTCCGATTTCAAGGAAAGTTGTTTGAGACTGCTTCCCAAACCTTGCAAAAAAGAAAGGGGCAGGAAACTCATATTTCGAATTTCCAACTTTTCCAATTTTGGCAAGTTGACTACCTCTTTAGTTGATGATGCGGTGGCTTCAACAGGAAAGTTGAGTTCAAGGGAAGTTAGGCTGTCCCCAAAGCTTTCCAGAACTTGGAATAGCAGAGCCACATCCACCTCCTGAATGTTCACCATCAGTACGAACGTTTCAATAGGAGATTTCAACCGCAGTAGGCTTTCCAGCTCGGAGTTGTCCTTTACCGTGAGAGAGAAATCGTTAAGATTTGTCAGCATTGGTCCGTAGTCTAGGTCCCACCGCAAACACCAAATATTCTTGAGCTGTGCTCCATAAGTAGAAACAATCGCATCTTGAATTGGTTTGGGAAAGTCCCTCGTATGAAAATGGAACATTTTAAATGATTCCAGAGCTGGAAATGGGTTAGTTTTGAAATAGGAGGCGAGCTCGGAATACCTCCTCTTTGGTCTTGTCAAATATCCCTCATCAGGATGCCAATAGTAGAAGTACACTTCCTTCAAATTAGGTAAATGGGTAAAAAGTTTCCGTAAAAGTTGGGAAAATTGGAGGGGTGAACCATCCGAGCAGAGTGTGATGTAGTGAATATGCTCCCCCTTTTTGGAGAATAGGTGAAAGATTTTCGACCAGTATTCATCTTGCTCCTCTTCAGAACGTTGGTAGGTGTAGATCAAAACTCGCCTGCCGACAAAAGGGTTTCCGGGGTGGGATTCCATTTCAGGTATGCAGGTTCGGAGTTTATCTAGGCTGGCAAGATTCATTCGGTGATCTCCGAACCAGTTCATGTTTTCCAGAAAGAGATCAATGGCATCCCTCCAAATTTTAGAGACAAGACGCCAACTCAGAATTTCATTGATGTCAGTTTCACTACGTTTCAATATGTGTGGAAACACCCTTGAAAATACAGATGACAATTTTTTATTAGAATTTACAAGTTTTGGAATAAATGATTTTTGTTTCGTTCGATTGCTACATACCAAGGAAAATTGACATGATTCCGGTACACCTTCCTGTTCACCCATGTTTTGTTAGTTTCTGTTAACAATGAATAATGAAAAGATTACTTTTTGGGAAAAGTTATTTCCTGCGAATTTTTTGTATGTTTATATGGTAGACTATATCACACAGTTTTCTACCAAAAATATTTCCTAGTTATTTTTGCATGCATAAATTTTTCCAATTTTTAAAAACGAACCTCTCGAGCAAGCATTCTAACACCTAATATCGCATTGTCTCATTGCTAGAAAGAGCGCAATATAGAGGAGCTGTTGAGCCCAGATATATTGATTAATTTTTATTGATTTGCCGGGAAGCATACAAAAAAGGGCTGGGTGTCTATCCGTCCTATTTGTTTGTTGAAAAACCAAATAACCGAAGGCATGGAGCGATATAAGGTGCAAATTTTTGCTTTAACACGTACGTAGTATGTATTCGTAAAATTCCATGTACTTTATGGGGTTCCACTCGTGTAGCTAATGATAAACATTATGTCAGTTTTCCATGTGTTTTTTTAAATCATCGTCCTACTTCCTGTTTCTTACTAGCTATTTTCTCATTTCCCACTTGCCGTCTACTTTTATCATATTTCAATAAACATGTACTTGCAATATGAATATAGAAAACTTACAACGATAAAGCCATGACAGACCATATAGCAATCAATGGCTGTTTAATATTTCCTCAAATATCCTAATATGTCCAAGGTTCACGTTTGATATATGAAGGGTTTAGTTGTGCATAGTGGTCCTGATCATGGCTTTATCGTTGTAAGTTTTTCTATATTCATATTGCAAGTACATGTTTATTGAAATATGATAAAAGTAGACAGGGCAAGTGGGAAATGAGAAAATAGCTAGTAAGAAACAGGAAGTAGGACGATGATTAAAAATACACATGGAAAACTGACATAATGTTTATCATTAGCTACATGAGTGGAACCCCATAAAGTACATGGAATATTACGAAATACATACTACGTACGTGTTAAAGCAAAAATTTGCACCTTATATTGCTCCATGCCTTCGGTTATTTGGCAAACAAATAGGACGGTTAGACACCCAGCCCTTTTTTTGGTATGCTTCCCAGCAAATCAATAAATATTAATCAATATATCTGGGCTCAACAGCTACTCTGTATTGCGCTCTTCTAGCAATGAGACAATGCGATATTAGGTGTTAGAATGCTTGCTCGAGAGGTTCGTTTTTAAAAATTGGGAAAATTTATGCATGCAAAATAACTAGGAAATATTTTAGGTAGAAAACTGTGTGATATAGTCTACCATATAAACATACAAAAAATTCGCAGGAAATAACTTTTCCCAAAAAGTAATCTTTTCATTATTCATTGTTAACAGAAACTAATAAAACATGGGTGAAGAGGAAAGCTTACCGGAATCATGTCAATTTTCCTTGGTATGTAGCAATCGAACGAAACAAAAAAATCATTTATTCCAAAACTTGTAAATTCTAATAAAAAATTGTCATCTGTATTTTCAAGGTGTTTCCACACATATTGAAACGTAGTGAAACTGACATCAATGAAATTCTGAGTTGGCGTCTTGTCTCTAAAATTTGGAGGGATGCCATTGATCTCTTTCTGGAAAACATGAACTGGTTCGGAGATCACCGAATGAATCTTGCCAGCCTAGATAAACTCCGAACCTGCATACCTGAAATGGAATCGCACCCCGGAAACCCTTTTGTCGGCAGACGAGTTTGATCTACACCTACCAACGTTCTGAAGACGAGCAAGATGAATACTGGTCGAAATGTTTTACCTCTTCTCCAAAAAGGGGAGCATATTCTACATCACACCTCTGCTCGGATGGTTCACCCCTCCAATTTTCCCAACTTTTACGGAAACTTTTTACCCATTTACCTAATTTGAAGGAAGTGTACTTCTACTATTGGCATCCTGATGAGGGATATTTGACAAGACCAAAAGAGGAAGTGTATTCCGAGCTCGCCTCCTATTTCAAAACCAACCCATTTCCAGCTCTGGAATCATTTCAAATGTTCCATTTTCATACGAGGGACTTTCCCAAACCAATTCAAGATGCGATTGTTTCTACCTACGGAGCACAGCTCAAGAATATTGGTGTTTGCGGGTGGGACCTAGACTACGGACAAATGCTGACAAATCTTACGATTTCTCTCTCACAGTAAAGGACAACTCCGAGCTGGAAAGCCTACTGCGGTTGAAATCTCCTATGAAACGTTCGTACTGATGGTAAACATTCAGGAGGTGGATGTGGTTCTGCTATTCCAAGTTCTGGAAAGCTTTGGGGAGCCTAACTTCCCTTGAACTCAACTTTCCTGTTGAAGCCACCGCATCATCAACTAAAGATGTAGTCAACTTGCCAAAATTAGAAAAGTTGGAAATTCGAAATATGAGTTTCCTGCCCCTTTCTTTTTTGCAAGGTTTGGGGAAGCAGTCTCAAACAACTTTCCTTGAAATCGGAGGAAATATTGTTTGAAACATCGTGGCAAATGGTGCTGTATTGTATTGTGTCGCAGAATGCATTAAATTGGCCGACATCATAACATGCTACAAACACAATGAGATTGATGGAGCAAACGATGAGAAAATTCAAATAAGAGTGTGTTTGGAAAATGTATGAATCGAATATATGGGAGTTCCTTCCCAAGCTGGAGGTTCTGACCTTGGGAAATACCGAATATGAGGTAGAAGATGAGAATGATATTGTGACTAAAGTGTACACAAGACAAATGCATGAGTATCTGAAAAGGTTCCCAGCTGCATGAACATACATGATAGTTTTGAGAGGTTTTGGATTTAGTTAGCTGCTGTGATTATGTATAAATCTATTGAGATTTTATTGAGCTTGATAACGTCACGCTGCTAAAAATTTATGAGATTTTTAGGGCCACTTTTAATTTTAATGTTGAATAAAAATTGGCTTCGTACTACTCAAAATAAAATTGTTGAAATTATGAAAGTAATAATTTGTGGCTATGCGATCCAAACTTACATTTACGCCTACCTTAATTGTCGATTGACCTGAAACTTTTAAACATATAGCTAATAATATTCTTAAAGTGCAAAATCAAGGGTTTTGTCAATTAAATAATTTGCTCCCTAAACTGAGAACAAAAGTTACGTATTATATCACTCAAAACAAAACTTTTCTTAAACCAAACCATTTTAAAGCAGTTCCCAAAAGTTATTATTAGTTTTGAAGTGTTTTAAAATATACAAATCTGTTGTTGGTGAACTGCCGTCCGTTTAATTCCAGAAGTCAGTTCTCTTATTGCCCCTCCTGCAAATATCTTAACTTACCACAACCAAAATGACCAACTCTCATGCATAACAATGTGGTGTATGACATTAGCATAATTTAGGACTATAATACGTTCGGAGAGGCGATAGACTTTTATATAGCTCGCTGGAGCTTCCCATTGTGAAATTTGGTCCGTTCTAATGGAACGTGTATAGTAGATGGAACTCTTAATTAATTTCTAACGTGAAGAGATGACCATGAAACTTGTCTACTTAAACACAGGAAACTTTACCTCTTCTATATACCTCGTAATTCTGAAAATTAGAACTTGTTCCTAAATTATTATTAAGATCCACCTATACATTAACATACCGTTGCACAGCATAGCATGCCTTAAGTTAGCATTCAGTTTAAGCATTATGCTAGCCTCAAGGAATATGTGCAAAGGAAACCAGTGTCTTTCTCTGTTCTCTTATCTCGCTAATTGAGTTTGGAAGATTCTATGAAGTACAGTTACCGTGCAAAGCGGTTGCATTAAGGAGAACGTAGCTCTGTTTCTTTGTAGAGCATGCATTTAGGATGAGAGCCAGAGACGGATAAGAGTCAGATTGGGGAACAGTGATGAATCTCTGGTAAAGTTTGAGCGCTGATATGTTAAACTTAAATCCTCACATCTTGTTCATCATTCTTATTATATCGGCATACTGTTAATAGAAAAAGGGTTACAAGTACACGATTATCGTCTGAATAATCCTTGTGTAAAAGAGACCCTGGTCAGTTAGAGAAGTATGTCCTTTAGCTTCACTTATATAACCAATATAAGTTATTACAGCATTTCATAGCATATCACTTTTTATGTCAACTCCAAGAATACTCGAGATTCTTGCAAGCAACAGATACTTCTTTTCTTTCTGCTCAGGTTTCCAGCTAGATGGAAGTGGGGGAAAGTTATGACCCGCTTGAATGCACCCACGCTTGCTGGCAAAGAAAATTAAGCCCGGCTCCTGCCAGCACCCGTGAGCGCCTGAGAGTCCACCAAATGTTGTTATTTCAATTTTTGCCTACAAATTCGTAATTAGTAGTCAATACTGTGTACCTGCTGTAATCAGTTATATCTGTTCTCGTGAGTCAGATGTTTTTAAGTATTCGAAACAGATCGACAACTTACAAGGAATGCGTCTTTCTGAGGTCTGCCGCTTGAGTTTAGATTAACCCAATAGTGACCCTAGGCCGTACCTTTGTATGCTATACGATGGTTGTATTTTAGTTTTTGTAAAAAACTCACTTTTAGAAATTTATACTGTAGTGGTTATATTATCCAAAAATCTCTTGTTTATTGTCGTTTTTTAATCCACAGGAGTCTATATGAAAAAACAAATATGCACCCTGGAAACGTGTTTATAGTAGCACATGGGAAAATAACTCTAAGCTTAATAAATAGGTTTTAAAACTCGCTAATTATTTGTGCCATACCTGAACGAATATATAAAATATCGAAATATTTCTGTTTTCTATAAATCTAACATTTAAATTTTCGGCAAAGAGTGACTTTAACAAAACAAAAATTAATTCCCCATCCGTATTTAGCATACAAACAGTACGCCTTAGAATCACTAATTTGTTAAGCAAATCCCGAGCGCACCACAAGACCTTTCCTTGTTAGACAATGAATGTGGTACGGTTTTCGGAGTTGCAAAATAAAAACTGGCGTGAATTAGGCGCTTTGCAAAGGTTTATTTTGTCCTAAAGACGTTTGTACCTACACTTTTGCCTCGGTGTTCAGAAACTTGGCGCCATTAATACCCGTTGTGCAGCGGGCTTCCCCACCTCTATTGTCTATTTTAGTTGAGGTCAGTCAGAAGTAAGATGTTCAAGCTAAAGGCTGAAACAAGACGAACATGGGGAACGCTGATGCAGGCCAATTCTTTTGAGCGCTGACATCACATCCCTCCACATTCAGTCCACAGCATTCTTCGTCAGCTCACACACAATCAATACAAGAAAGGAGTACAGGAGTAGAATTTAATTATAAAATATAAAGTGGACGGTTAGTGTGGTTTATTTATAAAATATATCCTACCTTTGAAGTGTAGTTTAGTATCCGAATTTGTATAAGATTGCGTTATCCCTTGTGAAACAGAGACTAAATGAATGAATCGTCGCAGACGCGATGTGATTTTAGTGCAGCTAAAGTGGTCTTAAATATATTCGTTCGTGATTTTTTTGTGATTCAACGTACGCCTACAATTGTGACTTTTTATTTTGGGAGATTAATACTTTTTGCTGTCTGAGTATCATTTAAATAGTCCGTTATTGACTTCAATTGCAAACTAAAACCATTTCTATCAAAATACACAAGAACCTTGAAGGATTACCATGAAACGTAGGCGTTCAGGCAAGCCTAAGGTCCAGGCGGGACCCAGCAAGCCTGTAGAAGTTCCCATGAATCCCATGCTGTTGTTTACAGTGAGTATTTTAACTGGATTTTTTAAAGTCAGAGTGAAATTGGGTTTTTGTTAAATTCATAAATATTTCCATATCTTGAATTCAATTTTGATTTTCGTTTAGGTGCTTTCTCACCTTTTTAAGGTGATTGCATTCGACCTGAAGGACTTTAGGAACTTCCGCCTGGTTTGTAAGGACTGGGCCAAGGCGTCCCTTGGCCGATGGCGCCAAGAGGTCTGGCTCTCACTCAGCGACTCACCTTCCAATGATGATGATGACCGCTCTCATGAACAAACTAGTCTCACCCTGGATAAATACTTGCAATTCCTAAACGACCCTGAGGACCCTTTAGAGTTCCGCAGTCCCACTAATCATTTCCGGAAGTACAGAGTTTCGTTTTCCGAAGATTTATGCTTTGGCTCGCCAGGAAGATTGGAGTTTTGGAGCCGAATGGGACCGAACATGAACAAACTCCAGATTATCCATTCCAACATTTCATCTTCCGAGGACTTTGCCAGGATTATCTTTGAATTTACCCCAAACTTAACAAGTTTTGAATTCCAAAGTAGTGATTACCCGCAAGAGCTTGAGCTGCCTTACCCATTCAACAACCCTGAAAGTGAGTTAGTGGAGATCCCAGTTTGGGACGAAAGGGTGAGACCTGTAGAGACCAAGAAAAAGTTGACAAATCTAGTACTGAATTTAAGGCGCCGCCCTTTTGCCCTATCTTGGAATTACTTCTTGGCTCGGCTTCCAAATATAAAGGTTTGTGAAGCTTCTATTATATTCATTTTGAAAGCTTATGTACTCATAGTCATTTTTCACTTGTTTTTTTTAGAAACTGACGATTAAAGCCCTTCCTGAAAATGTATGGCATACAGAAGATAATAGGGAGCATCCATCCGAGCAGCGACTGTTTTTTGAAACCCTCCTAATTGTTCGAGAGCAGATGGGCCCTGAATATTTCGCACAGCTCGAGGAGTTGAACCTGGTTGATATGGCGTTCAAACCAGTTGACAAGTTGCCTCTGTTTTTATTGTCAACTCTGCGGGAGCTCAACTTTCCATTGAAATGTTTGGAAATTGACATTGGATACTCCCGGAACGTACAAGGATTTAAAATACTATTGGAAATATACTCCAATACTTTGGAAAAACTCACAGTTTATCGAGCTCCCCATTGTTCACCGTTTTCCCTTGACTTTCCGTATGGGCTTAAATCTACCTCACCTCAAGGAACTCCGTTTTATTGGCCGATCGTGAAGAACTTAAACTTTCTGGTGAATTGTGTAAATCTTACGGATCTCGAGCTGTCCTCAGACTGTTATAAGATTAATCGTACATTGGAAGTTAGGCCAGGAGTGGATGTTATTGGAAATACCAAGTTTCTAAGTCCAGCACTTAAGCGCCTTGTAATGAACAAACTGGATGGGTTTATTGTGCAGACTGCAACGATGATTTGCAATGCGGAACGAGTGAAAGCTCTTGGGAAGTTATTTCCCAACTTAAAGGCCTTGGGACTTGGGTTAAAGGATGACAGCTTTGCAATGGTTTGCAAGACTTGGGAGCAACTGGAAGAATTGTATGTGAGACCAAATGAGCTGACGGAAAAGGGAATTTTGGGGAAAGTTGGAGGACAAATCTATCAAGAGCCAAATGTAACTCACCTGAAAGGTAAGTTTTTTTCAATATATGTTGTGAAATCTCCGCAGAAAAATTATGATATTGAGGATATTTTTCAATACTAGAGTTGAAGATTCTAACAATGGGATATCCTCTACAAAACTCGAGCAAAGGACGATTGACAACCGACTCCATACTCCATGGTCTTCTGGTCTGCCCAAGCCTGAAGGGGGTGGATTTGTGCGTGGAACCACAGGTATGTTTACTAAATATTTTTTCATGAACATTTTTTCTATTTAAGAAACGCTGTAATTGTTACTGTTTGTTGACAGGCTAGCTTGGTGGCACAGGTGAGACTCGCTTCCAAATGCTCCTGTGGACTTTATTACGGAAACTGAATGGACTCTCCCTATTCTTTGAAATTGGATTAAGGTTGAAAGTATATGGAATTTAAAACCTTCGTTTTAGAATTTTTAATTAGTTTAGATTTCTTGATGTTAAAAATTGAAACTATGTCCTCTACATTGTCTAGCTTTTAAGATTTTTTACATAGATATGTGGATTTTACAAAGAAAGAATCAAACTGTACCACGGCTCATTGGGTTCCTTCCCTGAGCAAAATATGCAAAAACCAATTTTAGTACCAAACACTACTAATTTTGTTAAGTAATCCAATAAATTTCAATGACAATAATTTAGATATGAATGTCTGTAAGAATACGATTCTGCAAATTTATAAGTGTCCAAATGACTTTAAGTAGTTTAAATGTAGAGGAGAAACCTTGTAATATTAATAACTCGACAGACTATCTCGCATGAAGGTTTTTTTTAACTTGCAATCTTAATGGTTTTTTGATTACATACATACTTTGGTATTAGCAAGGAATTCATGCTCCTGTATGTATCATAACGCTACCACTAGTGATTTGAGAGAAAAATGGAAAAAGTATTATGATATCGGCTTAAAAACAAATCCATGAAAACTCCGTTTTTCCTTGTAAAAATTCGTTTCGTCGTTTAAAAGCGTTTCATGTCGCTACGATGACTTTAAATAGTTTTAATGGTATGATATTTTTTAGCCTAAATATAACAGTTTTTATTCATGAAACATGGAGTAAATGATTTTTACACCTACTATTTGTAAATAATCAATTTTATAAATAATAATGATAATGAATAAACAAATTTCACTATAAATATCCCGTTATATAACCCATTAGATAATAATGAATCCGATTGGAAGGATATAAACAAGAAATGTAAATAATCAACTAATATCATAGAATGACTCTTTTCTGATCGTGGACATTAATGAAAATCTTGGACATTAATAGATGTAGTAGAATGTTAGAAAAAGCTTGTATTACTTAAATACAAAACTTCATGCAATATATGATTATGTCACATTCAATCTTTGCACATTTATGCACTGAAAAATGACAATTTTTAATGTCTTTAAGTCATGAGTGCAATGAGTAGAATGCATATTATTCGTTTTGCTCTGCATGCAGTAAAAATATCTTGAAAAGCAAAGCATGCCGCCGAAGAATTTTCATCTTACAGTTCAAGCTAAAAGGAAACATATGCGAGGATAGCTCTGCTCTCCATGCAAGCAGCTATGACCACTACTACTATGGATGAGTTGTCTTTTTGTATTGTATGCTAAATTTTTGTGAAAATAATGATGAGTTGCCAGTTCCGTGCTAAATTACTATGTCAAGTAGTCGATTAAGAATTTAATGAATACCAAAAATTCTTGATTATATTGCAAAATAATTAACAACATTTTATCAAAGCAAGTATATTTTCATATTTTTATTCCAGAAACCATCTATTGGACACAATGCCATTTCCATTTAAAAACTGAATACATGACGATTTCCGTAATAATTTTTGAGCTCATACTCATCCTCCTTATTTCGAAGTTTTGAAAGATAACCCAAAGCATTGACACCAACAGAGGGAACTGACGTCCCCCAATAATCAACAAATTGGTTGGGTACCTCCCGTACGTATTGCGGTAGCTCATCATAATCAGTCTTGAGATTACTTATCAGTTGAAGAAATCCACTGATTTTGTTATTGTAGTGCTTGCTTGCTGTTTCAACGTAAGAGGCTCGATATTCCCCAACATCGATCTGCATAAAGGTCAACCAAGTTCCAAGGTAATGACGCGTCCGCGGTGAAACTACTTGGTCGTAATGTTTCTCGATTTCTTTGACAATTGCTTTTATTTCAGGGCTCTTGACAGTGGCAATAATATTCGCAAACGTGGACTAGAAAAGTGTAGCGTTTTCTCCTTTGGCCAAAAAATGTGGTGGGGAAGAATGTCATCAACTTTTGGACGTTTCTTGGGGGCTTCCGCTGTCATTTCTTTGATAAGCTGAAGGTTTCCTAAGACCAGTCTTGGTTTAGGTTCGTTGCTATCATCCTCCTTCCAAAAACCCTTCCTGTTTGGATCTCCTGTGGAAAATAGATGCTTTCCTCCGCTCAACACGTAGTAGAATATGCACCAAGAGAGAAAAAATATCACAGGCACCCGACTGTGATTAAAATTATAATCAACAATTAAAGTTTTTATTCAAAATAGGAACTTGATTTTTCGTTCTTTACCATTTTCTTGAAAGTTTTCAACTCTGGTGATTTCCATCTATCTAGCTCTTCCAGAAATTTAGCTGATGACATTTTGCTAGGTTCTGGGTAGCCAATTCCAACATCTGCAATCTTTGCACAGACAGTCCGCTCCGAATACCAGCACAGGAGTATATTTCCAGGGTTGAGGTTCCCATGCACCATCTTGTTTTGGTGGAGATATGCAAGTCCTTCAGTGATTTGTTTGAGAATCCACAAAGAAGTAAATGCATCTAGTTCTAGATTTGTTATCTGTTGCTCCAGGGTCTGGTCGTAGATATCAAGGGCCACATAAACACCCTCAATGTCTTTCTGAACACTGTGATACCTGAGTAGATTACGGTGTCCAACTTTCGAGTCTTTAAGTAGCGTAACTTCAACCAATGCCTTTTGAAGCTCCTCGTCATTTCTACATTGAATTCTCTTGACTGCTACTGCCCTTTTCCCGAACTCACCTTTGTAGATACACGCATCTGAGCCTAATCGAAGGGGTTTGAACTCATTGTATCTAACAGCTCCACTACATTCCAGGTAGTCAAATTCGCATCAAGAATGGGATCTGTATTTGTACTTGTTTTCTTATATCTGTTTTCAAGTGCCCTCTTGACTTCATTTTGATATGCATCTTGGATCCCTTCTGTTGAAAATTAATCCTAACAATTTATTTTCTAAACAATAACTTGGCAAATTGCAAAGGAAGAATTATTGCGACTTTACTTACTTGCTATCAACGGAAAGCCTGCTTTCCCTATAAAGCAAATAACGGCCCTCAAATTGACTTCACTTTTCTGATCTTGTTCCCGTTTCAAATTACGCCATTTGGTTATAACTTCATACAAGGATTTCGAACTTTTTACATCGGTTTCCAGATCGTTGATAATATTCGGAGGTAGATTTAGAAGCGTTCCCAACTTTTTCCACGCATTTGCTTTAGCTCCTTCTTTGGGGCCCCAACAAATTCGCAGGGGTCGAGAATAACTTGTCCAGTGAACAATCTAAAGAACAGTTTATGACATTTGTAATTATTTACCGTCCGAACAGAAATCTCATTCCTTATCAGAGGCAACTATGATATAATCAAAACAAAAGGCAATCAAGCAATGAATTTGAATTGTTTATTCCAACATGAACTATTCACCTTTGCTCCCAACAATTAGTAAATGATATCCTTTTAAATCTCGTTGTTTTGCTGATGAACGCATGTCGAAATTTCAAAATCACAGTTGATTCCACATAGATTATTTCAACTGAATGTGATCATTGCTAACTTGAAAAATGAATTTGGAAAATAAACTGTCAAGTGCGATTCAAAAATGTATGAACGAATATAGTGTATAGTATTACAATGAAAGCTCTCGATTTTTGTCCGTCTCAATCACGATCATCTACAGTAAAGATAAAACTGAACTCTGAAACAAATGCGAGAGGAGGAGCAAAGTGTAAACAGATATCCAATATTCACAATATGTAAAATTGTTGTTGTGTACTTACTACTGATAACACATAAAATATATGTCCTGTTTGCAATTCATCTCTGATATGAGTTGGACGAGGATAGAGTGTGACGATTGTGCATTATCAAATTTATGCTTCACAACACTTTCATATACAAGATGTAATATTCCACATTCATATGGTTTGGCGTTATTGCTTTATGGAAAAAAATGTGGAGCACAAAGCAATGCGATGGGTTTAGTAAAATTCATGAATTGAAAGTTTAAATATTGAGCTTAAGTAATTATTATTTGTAATGGGTGGTTCGTTCTAAATTTTTCCCAATATTTGAGTGAGTGTTTGACAGCAACCAACTTATTATCCCCCAATTATTTTGTAGAGGTTGATATGATGATGATAATAAATATGTATAAATTATAAGGGTACATGCAACATACAGAATTACAATAATTTTCATCTTCACCGTTTCTCAATTAAAGACATCCTCAAGCCGATGATAAGAACTGATGAGTGTTGTTCGTCGTAAATGTTTTCTCATAGTATTTACAGCTAAAATATTTAGCTCCAAATTGAAGGCTCCAATCACTCACTTTTCATAGCCTTGCAACCTGCATGAACGCTGAACGGAGTAGGGCTTTGTTCCTCTTGGATAGAAACAGGCTATGTAGGACAAAGTGGGATATTTTCATATGCCTTTTTTACAGAAAGATCCTATCCTGTTTTGTTTATGTTTGTTTAACATCATGTCATACTCTAACTCGTGTGTTTTTCTAAAACGAAAATAGTACCTCCAGTACGAAAATAATAAAATATTAATTACTGTGCCAGTTTTTTGTTGTTCGTTGTTAACTGAAAAGGAGAGTAATTTTTTGAGCTGTTGATTTCCCCCAAAACAGTGTAAACATGAGGGTTGAGCGTTCCAAGTCGGGGGATTTGCAAGCTTTCCTCCATCCTCATCGCTTCAATGGAGTTGCTTCTTTGAAACATGAAATCATGTCAACTTTGGTAACGTTTAACATCACTTTCAGTCGAATTTAAAGTGCTTCCAACAAATTTGTATGTTAGAATAACTAATAATGTCCCATTTAATACTTAAAAGGGCATGGATTCGTTGGAGGTTGAAGAGAGTTTCTATGTTCTTTGGAATGGAAGAATTTTGACTAATAATCAGGTGCCTTTACTGCCCACCGCTTCGGTCGTCACCATCATCCCCACTGCTGGGTGGAAAGGGAGGATTTGGCTCTATGCTACGAGCAATCGGTGCTCAGATTGAGAAAACTACAAATCGGGATGCTTGCCGGGATCTCTCAGGTCGGAGGTTGAGGGACATCAACGCGGAGCAGCGGTTGAAGAAATGGTTCTCGAAACAGGTGAAACGGGAGCATGAAAAGAAGGAGGCGAGAAAACGCATGCTCGATAAGCTCCGGCAGGTCGCGGATGGACCACCACTGCCCAAAATAGAGGACCAACAGTACCTCCAGCAGAGAGAAGAGATGGTTGATGCTGTCTTTGAAGCTGTTGACAAAGGTATTGAATTTTAATGTGATAAAGTTCTGCATGATGTGCATGATTTAAATATTTTTTATTGATAAATTTGTAGGATTCGAGGTATCAAAAGACGCTGGGAAGGTGGAGGCAGCAGGAGTTGCTCCAGGATCATCATCAGATTCAGAGGATGCGTTGCAAGCATCATCATCATCATCGTCTTTGGTGAAAACTGTGGTGCCTGATGAGTGTAGAAGTACGAGCTACTCCAGTACAACGCTGTCAAATGGGAAGAAAACTACAATGAAGAAGACTTTGTATGATAATCATTTCAATTTATCATTTACATATTACATACCATGTTGTAATTATTTTTAAGCACTGTGAATGATGTAAATGACATTTAACTTGGTATTATTGGTATTTTGCAGTTTGGATGAAGGTCTGGATAGCTGCAGCAGCGATGAAGATTCTGCGGATGATGAGGTGCCAGCGAAGAAAGCTAAGGTGGAATCTGGGAGGTATCATTAATGAAAAATCATTCCTTTTTCTACTGGTTGCTTTTTATACCTGTATATAAAGTCTACAAATTTACGTCATAATTTATGTAGAGATCAGATCAGTGTAGATTGAAAAGAAATCTATTTTTGTAGCCTTGCTGCGTCTAAGATTTCGTTAGCAATATAAAGTATGTAAATAATGTACTCTTGTGTTTCATAATGCCAGCATACATGTTTAACATTCAACTACCATGTTTAGCCATTTTGAAAATGTTATTTATGTTGTATTTTAGTGTTCACAATAATATGGCACTTTAGCAGTTTGCCTTCAACCCTAATTATGAACTAAAGCAGTTACTTATTGTTTAAATAAGAATTATTCAGTAATAATAGTATAATAGTATGTTATATTTTTCATTGTGTCGATATACATTAAAATTATCTTCCCTTGTAACCTAGATTAGAAACAATATAGTCTTTTGGACATTCAGTTGATTTGTCATTGCCTGCGTGCATAATACGTATCAACATTCCATTTTAGCTGGTTTTTGTGACCTGTGTCGTTTTAGACATGTTAAAATCGTAACATTAGCTGTGGTGCAAGTATATTATAATATTATTATATATTATTATAATACTTTTAGACAATATGATGATACTTATATCCAGGGTTCGGAATTAATCTAGATTAAATATTCAGATTACGTAATCTAGATTAAGATTATAATCTTAATCTCTAATCTCGCGAACCAAATTAAAAGGCTTAATCTATAATCTGTAATCTAGCGAAGAAAATTAAAAGGCTTAATCTATAATCTGTAATCTCACGAAGAAAATTCTAAGGCTCAATCTGTAATCTGTAATCTCCAAGACCAAACCTGAAAGACTTAATCTGCAATCTTTAATCTGGAGAATTATTCAGATTAGATTAATCTTTTAATCTAAAATAAGATTACGGCTGTCTATATTCATTCATAGTATTTTACATTGTCAGCTAAACTTTCCAATACTTGGTTATACAAATCGATATGTACTCGGTAGTATTCCATCAAACTCCTTGTTTGACTGTTAGTTACGAGTATTTACGGGTTTGTTCCGGCCAAATATTTTAGTAATGAATCATTCGAACACTAAACTGTATCTTAAGAATAAACTTGACGTAAAAAATGAAAACGAAATAATTTTTAATAAAAGATTTAAGTATTTTACCTAATTTGGAACTTTTATTATAGTTTTTTAAATTTTAACTGGTAAAACCTAAATGCACAACTTTTAATCTCTAATTTATTAGTGCAAAATTAAAAATTTTAATCTGCAAATTCTAATCTAGGAGATAAAAATAAGATTAGTTAATCTTAATCTGTAATCTCAAGAATCAGAAAAAATAGCTTAATCTGTAATCTTTAATCTCTAAAATCGAAAAAAATTAGCTTAATCTCAATCTGTAATCTGAAGAATCAGAAAAAATAGCTTAATCTGTAATGTTTAATCTGTAGAATCGAAAATATTAGCTTAATCTCAATCTGTAATCTAATCTGAGAGATTCAAATTCTTTAATCTGTAATCTCTAATCTTCAACGCCATTTTGCTTAATCTCCAAACCCTGCTCGTATCCGAAAAATGATTTAGCTAAAAGAAATTGTCTTCATGAACTTATGTCTTCGTTAAATACCAATCAAGCGTTGTTAACTGCAGAATTTTGTTATTATCAATAAAATGCGTATCAAACCCGATATTTTATCTCCGGAATGCGAAAAGGGTATATCCACTTTAGTTATAGCTTAAAACAGTTATTTTTGTACTGTAAGTCGTATGATGATTTCAAACCTTTGTTTCTATGAAAAGAATTACGATATTTAACGTGGTAATGTTGTTCTATAGATAACATTACACAACTAAGTACTTATGCAGATTTTTTG
>LJIJ01001954.1:0-33453 GCA_001718145.1 Orchesella cincta
AAAAATATTGTTTATATCGTATAGGTAAGGGAGATTTTTCAAATCTAAAGCCCACCCTCCACTTGTCCTTAAGCAAGTCTTCCTTAAGCAACCCAAATTTTTGTCCAAGTTACCCTAACTTTGAAAGGTTCTTAAGTAATATCTCCACTTACACAACTTAAGCAATGTATTAAGTACCTTAGCTCAAGTAAGATCTCCATTACAACTTTCAGGTTTACTTGCTTAAAAATTGTGTTTGACCAATAATGAAATAATATGGAATTAGTAAAGAGCAGTCAGGGAACTGAACCGAGTTAAAATTGTTTACTATTGACATCGCCAAATTGGTTCACAATTTTAGTACTGAACAGCAAAAGTTAATGTAGTTTAATTGGTGGTAAATTTTAATTTTGTTCATTGGTAGAACGGGACACGAGAAAAGCTACAAGTGACCGAGAGAATGGCATTGAATACATATAACATTGTTCATATATATTATGAATACTCAAATTTAGTCATTTCAGGAAAGGCGAACGCATCAAGTAAGATGCATCTACACATATTGCTTAAGTAATGAATTGGTTCCTTAAGAGCCCAAATATGCCGTCCTTCCTTAAGTAGGATTTTCATGCTTAAGGAAGAGGTAACTTGAAGCAAGAACCGTCTCCACTTAGCTTGCTTTAGCTTCAAAACCTTGCTTAAGGACAAGTGAGCCAGGCCTTAAATCATTTTTACTTGATTTCACGTCATGGAATTGAAGATCATACTCTTCTTGTGTTCACGTTTACTGGCAAACACAACAGTTAAACATATCGAACGTTGCCTATCAAGAGGAACAAACCAGGTAGAAATTGTTTCCAATAAAGTTGAGGAAAACTTGGAAATAAATTCTCAGGATACCCCAAAGTCAACAACACTCAAGACTTGTGATCAACCTCCCCTTAACATTTCCTATCGTGACATTCCAAAACAAATAATAGGAGCAAGGATTTTTAATAATTCAGTAGAAATTGTAAAATCGTTGCAAGAATATCAAATGAACAATTAGTCAAAAATCCTTCAAAGCACTCAGTTTCCTCAACAAAATCTCCGATTCCAGCAATCTGGTTTCGTGGGTACCATTGTTAACAGTTACAGTCACCATTTCAACTTGATCATTAGACCTGACGACATTTGGGCAGCAATAATGACACAGTTTTCTCTTTACGTTAACAAACACTCTGAAAAATTTCGTAACCAAATTGTGAATTTTGAAGGTCAGCAAGAGTTGACGATCACAACGGTGGGAAATATTCACACAGTCTCATACACTTGGTCTCTGTAAATCCAATGGCAGATGAAATCAGCAAGAATTTGGTTGACCCTACTATGAGAGCATAAAGTTTGCCCAGCTTCTCAACCACAACAGAGAATGACAGAGTGGCGATTGGAGTGGTTTTTATGGCGTCAATGAAGAAGTATTTTCAATATCGTTTCAAGATGGTGTGTGGAATTCCGTAAATAACACTGGAAGGAACTGTGCAAGACTGGGAGAACATTCTGGGGCGACTTGAGAAACTGAAAGAATTCGAGTTACAACCATGGTATGAAATTCTTCATCCAGTTATCACCAAATTTGTTGACACCAAAAAGGGTCAGGTTGATACCAATTTTTGGCGAGCAATTGTTGATCGTGGTGCGGGTTCCGGGTACAAGTATATTTCTGGATGGACTACGCCGTTTACCCTCTTTGACACTAATGGAAACCGGATAGGTTGGTTTTTATCACTTATTAACTTGAAACGAAGTGGAGCTTACCGTTTTTCTTTTTCTGCTCGTGTGTGTACGGGGCACCATAACTCTTGAACGCTTTGACATTTAAAAAGTCAGTTTTCACGTATCGACTGCTAAGGTTTTAGATTGAAACACGCTCGTAGATGTGTCAAATCGTAGTGACTCTTCCAGAGCATAGTTCATGACCATTGTTTTTTCATGCGTAAAGCATAGTTTGTGGTATATCATTCGAATGCTAAAATTTTCAGTACTAATTAAAATATGAAATCCGTTTCTGATAGGTGCTGTAAATGGAAGAAGTCGCGGTCGAACTCCCTTGCAGCGCTGGATGCAATCGAATAGAACCTATACTGCCAAGTGACCCAGAGGAAGTTGAACTTTGGATTTCTAATGGAAGTAAATGGCCGGAGATAGACCTGACTAAGATTTCCAGTGGAATCGTAGAAGTTGATGTTAAAATTGATGATAACGGAAGGCAGTATGAAAGTATCATGTTGGCTGGGCACATGGCAGCCGAAGTAAAGCAGCAGAATGGCCTAGCATTGAAGCCTGATCTTGGTTGGGCGATAGCATTGAAGAAATAAAACTGCCATAGATTCCTTTTATTTAGTTTTCAGGCTTACTCCCAATTCATTAATTTGTAAATATAATAAATAGCAAAGCTATGCGGTTTCATGAATTATTGTGTGTAACTATTTTATTTTAGAATGTTAATTACTAACCAGACTTAGTTGTATCAGAAAACCGAATTTGCGAAAAACCGAACCAACTAATGTAAAAAAAACTGTCCTGTCAAACTACATAACTGCCACATTTAAACAATTAAGTGGTACCAGTGCGTTCCAAAATTATTGCTGCAAAGTTTATTCTGGTAAGTCAACAAGATTTGTGGAATTTTTTCGAGGCCTTATCTGTTTCACAATTAAAATCCCGAAAAAATTTCAAAACGCAGAACGTTAAATTCTAGTGTATCGCAACGGTAAATATGTTTAAAAGAATTTTAAATAATTCACGACAAATTTAGATTTGTGTAAAAACTGCATTAAATTGAACCAATGTATTATTAAAAATGTAGAAAGAATTACGTAACACCTAGCTGCGAATTCGTCTATTCTTTTTCTATACATTTCGTCCTTGATATTATTAAAATTATTTGTTTTCCACCCCATTGCGCTGTGTCAATCCTGAATAAAGCGTTACTACCAAAAAGGAATGTTTTTGATTGACTTTCCAGTATTTTAAAACATTATTGGAAAGCTCACCTGAAGGAAGTGAAGAGTTTAGCACAGTCAGCAAGACAAATCTAACTTTTAACAGCCTATTTCCTTCTGATTCACAAGTTTTAAACATTTTTACAAGTACACTTTCCACGTCTTTCAGAATCAAAGTTTTTATGCAAAATTGTAGGATTTATTTTTGTAAAGTGGAACATAAATTTAATTTTGGCAAACAGCCAACAAATCGAGTTTAGGCAGAATTTATCAACTTATTTATCGGAAAATATAATTAGCTGCATAAAATGTTGGCGCACGTCCAATCTCTCTGGTATATAAGGGCTCAACAGACGCATAATTTGCAGACGAATTTCTTGTTTAAATACGTAGTAACAAAATTTTTTTATGGAACTTAAAAACACTGGCAACATGTTAAGCAAAAAACTTGTGGAGTCCTTGCTAGAAATAAAATTGAAATGTGGAAGTAATTTAATAAAATACTGATAATTGTATTTTTTAAAGAAGACTTCCCTAGTAAAAAGAAGATTTTTCACCTAATTTTAACGCTTACCAATTACACTCATTTCTCTTTATTGTGCATCTGTTGCACAAACTACCTATCCACGTTTTCTCATGTGTTCTCTTTTCCAAAATCACTGGGAATGAGTAAGTCACCTCAAAGTCACTGATCAATCGGTCGAGACTTTTTAATTATCCTAATCGGGAATAATTGCCTTTTACCTCATTCAATCGGTACCACAAAATGCTGTTGAAAATTTCAAGCTCACTTGCTTTTATTTTAATGTCTAAATTTAAGGCAGCTGTAATTATAAGCCGAAGAGACAATGCAATGTTATAGTGGCATTGAGAGGGAGCCAGAAATCGTGTCGAAAACACGTTTGCAGAGCGGAATATTTGCAGAAAATTAATTGCAGATTGGAAAATTAGCACCGGCGGAAAATATGCAGAAACTATTTATACGTAGTAGTTTTTTTGTCAGGTAGTAGCGCATACACTAATGGATAAATCCAACCACCTTTTGCCAGTCCGTGAATAGTTAAAAGTTGTGTGTATAACGTGGATACAACATCAAAGGTCCCATCAATTTCCCACGTATTGCACATAGGTAATGCCTGAAATTAATGCACAACGGTATAAATAATATTGCACATATATGATATATTATATTAGGTATAACGTATAACTTACTTGTATACCCTTGTCGGTAGTGCTTGCAATACGGTGCTAGAAAACTGTTGCTGAACTTCTAGAATTGCTTTTGAAGGGGCTGGAAATGGATTCTCCAATGACAATTCCTTTAGTTTGATCTTGGCCATTTCAACGTCGCATCTTTATTATAAAAATTCATACATTGATTAATGAATTAATTAAATTATTATTAATAACTAACGTTTGATAAATTACTTACTCAAAAGACGATATCAAGCAGGTATGTTCTAGTTACTTTGATGACACTTGCATTGACATTGCACTTTCCAGGGCACAATCGTTTAACACAACGGTAGTAATTTGTTCCTGGTGTTTCTTTATTGATTGTGTACATCTTATTATCGTGAAACAACTTTTCCCTGGGTTTTCGTTTCCGATTACTTACATTTGAAATTTCTGATACTGATTCAGCCATTTTATTTATCTGCAATGTTTTCCTAATAATGCCATGTGAAAAAGAACTCAAAAGAAGGTAGGATAGGCTGAGCCGAATAAAGCACATATGTCTATTGAAAGATCTGAAACAGCATTGAGAAATGGAGTGGACTTTCTTGTACGAATGAGCAAATAACTTGTGCATTGTTTATAATCGGAATTAGTTATATTCCTTATTTTTTAGTAAAAGTGTGCCTCAATTTTATCAATTTACTCGTAATTGTAAGAAATAATAAACTTCAAAAAACGGTACATATTTCACTCGAAAAACGCAGTCGGCATTCTTCCAGACTAAATGCCTTCCTCGAACACATTCAAACTTTCTAACATCTCCCTATATGCCATAGTCCTAACCAGAATAATGCAGAAATGCTGGGTATTTAGATTAGAGTTTTACCACAGTTATGTAGAGCTAAATAATTTTCAGGAGATGTTCGGTTTAGCTATATAACTACAGAAATCCCCCTGAGATCCAGCTAACTGAAACATTGGTTCCCAAATAGTTTACAAAATGAGATTTTTGTGGTATGGAAACCAGTGTGCGCCCTTTGTCCATTTTCCACCCCTTTTTGGGTGGACAGTACGAAATGGACAAAACGGAAGAAAATGGTCAAAATGGACGAAATGGACAGTGTCATGTGACAGAGGAGCCAAATTTGAATCTTCCATATAGATCCAATGTCAAATCTGAGATAAGAAATCTACAGTAGTTAATTAATCCAGACGATGATAAAATGAGTAGGAACTTAAAAATTAACATGGAACTTGATTCACTAGACATAATATAGTTAATATTGAACTTAAATAATCGAATTTTCAACATATTGGCTCATATTAATAATTCCCTGCAGCAAAGTTCACTGCAGGAGAGTGCTACATGTATCATATGAAACGTACTTAATGGAAACATTAAATGACAATTGCTGGTCACAAAATACTGTAAATATGGCTCTAGGAACGTTTAAAATACGGAGCTAAAGTTTATATTGTGTTTTGTTAGCAAAATAGCATGTAAATCGCCTTTTGTCCACTTTCGTCCAATCTGTCCGTTTTGTCCACCCTCAGTGTGAGAAATTGTAGTATGAGATAGATATAGATAGTATGAAGAGAAGCTTGTGAGATATTTGTTTTTGTTCCTTAGTTTACGCGTAATATTTGAAAGTAAAAGCACATTTTACACATTACTGTTTTTTATACAATAATCCGGTCGAGCGTGCGTGTGAAGGTTTTTGTCTTGATCTTTGATTCTACCAAAATTGATTGTACCGCACTTGAAACAGTTTTTACTTACTTACTTTGAGTTGAAATTAAACTATATAAACACAATTAATAAGTCGTTGTGCATCTTATTGTCTTTGTAATTACGAAAAGCTGTATATACGATTTAGGGCATTCTTCAGATAGCATTTGATATGGTGTTCTCGAACATGAAATCGTAATTGCCAGTTAGGCGTTACGTGACACTCAGTTTGGTGGAAATTTCCATTTCTTCCAGGGTGGAAATTTCCACTATCCACTGGACGGGCGCACTTTGATGGAAACGTGTCAACTATTGCAATAGGGAAGTTGTCCATTGATTAAGAAAAGTACTTGCCAAACAGAAGATATAGCTGCTCTTCATCTGAGAAAATGAAGGAATTTTCATCAAACAACATCAAACTCGCTTTGCTATTGGTTGAACCTCGTGTACATTAAAAGACGAATGGAAATGATAGCGTTTGCCATACTTATTCGAAAATCAAACTAATCAATAAAAGTTATATGATTTTTTTATATGAAGTTTTTTAGGGTGCTTTTAGAAACGAATCGATACGTGCCTGCTGATATATTTATATATTTCGTTTATGTGAGTGATATCTAACTATTTAATAATTTCGGTTTGGTCAAAAATGCTGAAAGATGGTATCAGATGTCAGAGCCGAGACACCGCATTACCACCACTAATATTTTTCACAAATGGACGAAAAAATGTTATCGTGAAAATATCTCCATTTTCCACAAAACGGTTTGCGAAAGTTCGGGGAAGTAAATTGACCAGGACTAGTTACTTAATTATGCAACGTATTTGCCCACGCTTGGCCTAAGTATTGACTTTCTACTTCTTAACCAGAGCGAAAGCTGCCTTTCAGTTTGATAAAAGAGTTCTAAAGAGCGTGTTTGAACTTCTGTGTGATATTTTACAACGTCGTAATGCTTGCAACAAACATCCAACTATTTCTGAAATATACCAGCTTATCCTTCAAGGTTGGTGCTCTACCTATTAAAAGGGACTCCAAATTGGACAAAGTGGTGTCATTGTCAGGCAAAAAGTTGAAAACGGTGTGTGTGAGAGGCAATTTACACTCGTTTGCGACAGTTTTAATATTATTGCAAGTCATTGTAACCAGCCAGTTTTCAAATAAACACAAAAGCGTCACAGAGAAGATACTGATAGGATTTGGTTTCCTAATCCCACTCATCACTACTTTCTTTGCGAGAGAATGCGAAAAACACGGCTCAACACTGTGTTTGTCAATAAACGGATATTTCCAGTTTTATTCTTTATATCAGAAAGGTAATTAACTTTGTAAAACGTATATACTTTGGTATGCATTTTATTCTCCTCTGAATGTATTTTTATTACAGAAACTAAGCCTGCTAAATCTGAATACCTCATTGATAAGTTGAATCTTTTATTTGCCCATTTGCTATATTATTCGGCAATTATTTTGCCATTCATTTATCTATATGGTCTTCACTGGACATCTCCTTGCAGCCCATCAATTGTTGGTTATTGGCTGATTCCCGAGTGCTGGAGCAGATCAGAGTCCAACGTCAAAATTGTTGTTAATGCTGTAATTAAGCTACCAATTTTGCTAGTTAACCACTGGGTTTGGGCATTTGGCCTAAATTGTGCCGCTTATGTACTTTCCGTTGTTCAGATCCTTTGTACACTTAATTTAAGAGTGTGTATGCAAACGTATTTGAGATTTGCAACGTCAAAGAAAAAAGTAATAACGAATGCACACAAGTGCTTGATGTACAGAAATATTCAAGTATTGGCTGCTCTGACAAATATCATATTGAGCAGCACTTTAATCGGACTTGTTCTAGCTTCAATTACCATTCAATCGTTTGCTCTGGCTGGATTCATACGATTAAAATGGAACTATGGATATATTATGCCGTTGGGTATTTGCTGCCTGTGCATTTTGGAATCCGCATTAGCACTGATTGTATTACTGGGAGGTATGGTTGGAGTATATTTTAGTAGCAAACATTCAAGCTTTGTTTGCATTTGTTCATATTTGACAAAAGTTTGTCAAAATTTTACAAATCTTGTAGAATTATCAGAATGAACTTGGGATCAAACAACTTTTTGGATGCACTTACGCCATTGAACTGCTTCAATGTAGCAATTAGTCTAACTGTTCAGTTTCTTTTAATTAGCCAGTAATTAGGTTTCTTATTACTACTAATGTGTTAATTAACACACTTAAATAATAATTACAAAAACAGCAATTGATAAAACACAGTTTATACTAGTATACTCACTGTAAAACACAATATAAAATACCTGTAACTGTAATCTGTAATAGTTTTTCAAATAAACTTACAGCTGCTAATGACATTCAGTGAAAAGATTAATGTAATCAACGGAAAATGCGGTGTTTGTTTTAATTCACACATTCTGTCATTCATATAAGTGATGCTCCCTCAAAATTAAACGGGTTAATGTAGTAAAGACCGAGCTTTTGGTCGGGTAAGACAACGGTGCTAATGTCACTTACCTGGCTATGTCACCTACTATGTAACCTACCTTGTATGTCACCTACTAGGATACGTCACCTACCAACTTTTAATCAGTTTACATAACCAATTACAACCAAACCAATACATTTAAACGCATTTGAACTCAATGGTTTGGTTATAATTGGTTATTTAAATAATTTGAAGTTGGTAGGTGACATGGTAGGTGAGAGTAGGTTACGTCTAGGTAGGTGACATTAGCACCGTTGTCTAACTGCGACCGACCTTTTTACAATCACAATACTGCCGCTGATTGCGGACCCATTTGGAATAGCCAATTAATGACAACTGTTCTCATCTGCAATGAGGGACAGTGCTTTAATTTCCATAATTCTTATTCGTGTTTATTCAAATTTTTTTTGAAGTATTCGAAGACCTCATAATCTTTCATACCCCAAAACATTGTATAGAACCCATTGATCAGCAAAATGTGGTATATCCATGGGTCTTAAACCTTGCAAGTGTTCTCCGGGCATACTAACATGGATAGGATAGGGCATTCCCAATGTGTTCTCCCAATTACCCCATTTACCCATGTTAATCCTTAACATGGGCAGGATATGCGAGCTTCAGGTGTTCTCGTGGCAGTGCCACTCTGCCACGTAAGGTTTAAGACCCATGGGTATATCCAGCCATTTTACTAGTGAAAACAGATGTAAGTAAAGGTACTGTAGTCCCTCAGTACCAAGATATCAGAATTTTGAAAAATTAAACGGTTCAAAAGTTAACGTGTACACAGACACATGACAGACGTCGATGACGAAAGACGATATAATAAGTCTTGCTAAGAAGTCCCTAAGGGTACAAAGTAACTTTGTCTCTTTTTAAACCGTCTTATCCTGATTAGAGGTCAAAATTTCAAAAACTTAATAACTCCAAAACGTTTGCACATAGAAAAATAATTCATGAAAAATGACATATTCAAATATTACTGTGTGGTGCGACGACTTCAGCCGAATCCGGCCAAATAGATCACAATAATATTCAGGAATACACGGAATCTATACTATACTCCTTTTCTCTGCTTTGAAAATGCGAAATAGATATGTCACGCCAACAAATAAAATGAGTGAGATTTGGTTACCGTTAAATGTAGTTAGAAAACCGGTTTTTCACAACACAAATGGTCTTTCAATATAGAAAAATTAATTGTCAGAATTTAATAAAATTGCTTTCATAAAGATCTTATCAAAACTTGGTGTTTACTTTGATAGTTGTGCTAGATGGTAGACTATATCTTGCCCTAGTTTTTAGGCATGTACTTTTGTAAAGTAAGCATGCTTCTTGTCGGAGTTTTAGTTGTTGGCTTGCGCTCAGTGAGAAAAGAACATATACAATACTAGACACGTGTGTACTTATCATTGCTCATTATTTATTCGTTATCGTTAGTCCTAAGATAAGCCCAAGGCACGCATACCTTTAGGGACCTAACGACACATGGTGGCAGCGGTGCTGTGAAATTAGCAACCGTAATTTTCGAAAAATAAGCAGTTATTTTGTCGATTTGAGAGTGATAGTCAGGGATATCCAACGAGTTGATCGCCTGCAAGTAACACATCACGATGTCAAAGAACGATCGTATCCAGATTCAACCACCAACGCCGTTCTCATTCGACCCAAAGGAGTGGATTAATTGGAGGAAACGGTATGAACATTACCACTCTTGCCAAACTGGGGGACGAGACTGAAGAATTTCGTTAGTTTCCTTTATCTACAATGGGGGAGAAGGCGGATGAACTGCTGGCGTCATTCAAGCTGACAGATGCGGACCGAAAAAAATTCGATGTCGTATTTGCAAAGTTTAATGAACATTTCATCGGGAAGAGAAATGTCGTTTATGAACGGGCCAAGTTCGGAATGGAATCAGGAACATGGAGAATCTATCGAGAGATTCATCACTGCGCTGCACACATTGTCGGAACATTGTGAATATGAGGATCTCTCAGGGAGAGTTTGGTTCGAGACCGGATCATTTTGGGAGTAGCAGATAAACAATTATCCGAAAAGATGATGCTGACACCAAAACTGGATCTACAGAAAGCCGTCGAGATGTGCCAAAACTGGGAGTCCGTCAAAATGCAGCGTAAAGAAATCACTACGGGAGTAGGTGATATGAAACTCGACCGCCTTCAAGATAACAAAAGAAGGGGGAGTAATCAGGGTGGTGGAAGAAACCAGCCCAACAACAACAACAATCCCAGCACGAGCGACATGTGTGGGAAATGTGGCAAAAAGAAAAGTCATAAGGAGTGTCCAGCCTCAAAATCCAAGTGCAACAAATGTCAGAAAATGGGCCACTTGGAAGCAGTGTGTCGGTTCAAAGCAGTTAATAGACTCGAAGAAGGAGCGGAACCTGTGGAGCCGGCGATCCAAAAGGCAACGGATTTTTGGGAGCACTGAGCAAACAGGATAATAGTGAACGTCAAGCACGGTGGACAGCTCAACTTGAAGTTGGAGGAAAGCCAATCGACTTCAAATTGGATCCAGGAGCGGATGTGACAGTGATACCACTAATCATGTACAAACGGCTCTGGAATAACCGAAAATTGAATGAAACTGATCTCCATCTCAGCGGACCAGATGGGAGTAAAGTTGATGCTGTAGGTATGTTTACTACACAAATACAACATAAAGCAGTCAATGTTCGAGAAGATGTTTATGTTGTGAGAGGATTGAGTCAACCACTGCTGGGACTCCGAGCTTGTGAAGACCTTCAACTAGTGAAGCGGTTGTGTCAAGTCGGCGGACGCCAAGATACAGAAGTGGACCCTACTCGAGAGTTTCCAGAACTGTTCGAAGGATTGGGAAAGATTGATCATCCTTACAAAATCAAAATAAAGGAGGGAGCAAGACCATTTGCAACTTCAGCACCACGTCGTGTTCCTCTGCCTCTCATGGATGTCGTGAAAAAGAAACTGGAAGACATGGTCAGCGAAGGTGTCATAACTCAAGTTGATGAACCTACTGACTGGTGTGCTCCAATGGTCATAGCACCGAAGCCGAACGGCGACATCCGGTTGTGTGTGGACCTCACCAAATTAAACAAGTGTGTCGAACGAGAGCTACATCCAATGCCCGTTGTCGAGCACACGTTGGGTCAGATGGGAGGAGCAAAAGTTTTCTCAAAACTGGACGCCAACAGCGGGTTTTATCAGATAACCCTGGATGAAGAGTCAATGAAGTATACGACTTTCATCACCCCATTTGGAAGGTACATGTTCAAACGTCTACCTATGGGCATCACATCAGCACCGGAACATTTCCAGAAAAGGATCAGCCAAATATTAGAAGGGATCCCTGGCGTCGTTGTTCACGTGGATGATATCCTAGTCCAAGGCTCTACCAAGAAAGAGCATGATAAGAGACTCCGAGAAGTGCTCACGCGATTGAAAAACGCAGGCATTACGTTATGTTTACGTAAGTGCATGTTTGGGGTGCCAGAGGTCACGTTCCTTGGACACCGCCTGAATGCTAATGGCATTTACCCTGATCCGGAAAAGGTGGAGGCGATCACGAAGATGAAGGCTCCAACAAACGTCACAGAGGTCAGGAGAATTACTGGAATGGTCAACTTCGTAGGAAGATTTGTACCTCGGTTGTCAGATGTGCTGCAACCCTTAAATCAGCTGTTGAGAGACGACGTAGAATTCGTATGGGGAGTTCCACAACAGGCTGCATTCCAGAAACTTAAAGAAATTTTGACAAGTGCTCCAGTACTGGCTTTGTACGACCCCAAGAAGAAAACAAAGGTTTCATCGGACGCGTCATCATACGGTCTGGGGGCGGTGCTACTTCAAGAGAGTGAAGATGGGCATCTGAAGCCAGTGGCGTACGCTTCAAGAACGTTATCAAACACGGAGAGAAGGTACGCTCAAATCGAAAAGGAGGCATTAGGAATTACGTGGGCCTGTGAACGATTCAAGGATTTCATCACAGGATTGCACATCAAAGTGGAGACGGATCATAAGCCATTATTGCAAATTCTTGGCACCAAAGAGCTTGATGATCTCAGTCCACGTCTTCAAAGGTTCCGGATGAGGCTCATGAGATTTTCATATGACATGGAATATACTCCAGGGAAGCAGCTCATCACAGCGGACGCTTTATCAAGACACCCCTTACCTCAGACTGGAGATACTTACCAAGTTCGAGAAGTAGCAGCACAAGTGGAGTACGTGTTGGCTAACATTCCTGCAACAGACGAGAAGTTGGCAGAAATAATTCAAGCTCAAAACCAGGATACGACAGTTCAGCAACTGGCAGTCTACAGCAAGAAGGGCTGGCCAGAAAGAAATAAAGTTGAATCTGAATGTCTCAAATACTGGTCAGTCCGAGAAGAAATTACAGTTCAAAATGGATTGGTAATGCGGGGCTGCAGAATCCTCATCCCAACGAGCATGAGGGAAGAAATGTTAGGGAGAATTCATAGTGGACATATGGGGATCGTCAAATGCCGAGCACGAGCACGCGAAACTATATGGTGGCCCGGAATATCTGCCCAGATTGAAGAAGTAATCAAACGATGTCCCGTCTGCATTCAAGAAAGAAATGACAGACATGAACCATTAATTCCATCGGAATTTCCGGAGCGTCCATGGCAAAAGGTTGGCTTGGATCTCTTCAAACTGGATGGGTATTTGTGTTGATGGACTTTTACTCAAGGTACCCGGAGGTGACCGAGTTGAGTAATATGACTGCTGCCTTAGTCATCAACCGATGCAAATCCTTCTTCGCGAGACATGGTATCCCGGAAGAAGTAAGGAGCGATTGTGGATCCCAATTCAAGGAGTTGGAGAAGTCTGAGTTCCAGCAGTTTGCAAAGGAGTACGGGTTTATTCATCGTACGTCCAGCCCAAGATACCTACAAAGTAATGGCTTTGCGGAAGCAGCAGTGAAAATAGTGAAAGCACTTATCAAGAAAAGTGCTGATCCATACAAAGCCCTGTTGGAATACAGAGCAACACCCTTGTACAGCCCAGCCGAATTGTTGATGGGACGCCGAATCAGAACGACGCTGCCCATGAACCCTCAGAGGTTGATGCCAACTCTTGTGGATCAAGCCCAGCTCCAAAAGAAGGAAGAATCAAGACGGGGAAAGCAAAAGGAAAGCTATGATCGTCATCATGGAGTGAGGGAAAAGGAAGAGCTCAAGAAGGGGGATGCAGTGTGGGTGAAAGACATCAGGACCTGGGGAATTGTAGCCGAGAAGCTGAGTAGTCCAAGATCTTATCTAGTGGATACGCCGCGTGGTCAGTTCAGGAGGAATAGTTTTCACCTAACTCGTGCATTTGGGCAAGGAATGAGCATGGACATGGAAGTAGATTTTCATGTGCCAGATGAAGAAATTCAACAGCAAGATCCAGATCGTGGACCGGAGCAGCAGTACTACGTAACCAGATATGGCCGAGTCTCCCGTCCAGTCCAGCGATATCAACCATAAATATTTTCAATATTATCTTGTTGTATTTAATTATAGTTAAATTGTAATTAACTTAAAAGGGGGGATGTGCTAGATGGTAGACTATATCTTGCCCTAGTTTTTAGGCATGTACTTTTGTAGAGTAAGCATGCTTCTTGTCAGAGAGTTTTAGTTGTTGGCTTGCGCTCAGTGAGTAAAGAACATATACAATACTAGACACGTGTGTACTTATCATTGCTCATTATTTATTCGTTATCGTTAGTCCTAAGATAAGCCCAAGGCACGCATACCTTTAGGGACCTAACGACACAATAGTCTTCAGGAAACATGGAACTTTAAATTTCATTTCAAAGCTTAATTTTTGTATCAGCATATAAATGGAGACTGGCGAGAATTGACTACTCTTATGCAATATTGCGCGATCTCAGCAGTTTTATACTGAGGAGGTTGGACGGCTGCCAATCTTTTAATCGGCTAAATTTATTATACACCAAGCATATAATATATTCAGCTGAAATTTAATTTGTTGGCTCTTTGCCAAAATGAAAAGGTTTGTCTGAATTTTCAAACACATAAGGTGCTCAAGTAGAATTCTAAACATTTTTGATGGTGCGCTGTCTGAAGTTAAGGCTTTTTAGGTTGCTAATACACAGCCCAATTTACAAACACATAAATGGCCGGAACGCTCTAAGAATAATATCATTCAACTCAAATCCTGAAATAAAAATCGAAAAGGTGAGCATTTGTAATATTACTAGAGGAACCTGGTTGGTACTGCCTTGACCCAAAACATACGTTATGTATGTACATTACCATATTATATGTTCGGTTGAAGAAAAACCACTCATTTCAGTGGTAGTGTGTGATTGATCGTGATAGCTCTCAAATATTGAAAAAGACATCAATATATTTGGAATAGAGTTGAAACCTGAAATACAAGGTTGACATTGAAAACTAATTTATTTATTTTGTAGCATATCAAACAAAGTGATTGTATACAGTTCCCACTTTGGACTATCAAATGTAAGTAATTGAATAACAATTCAGTAATTGTATATAGATTCTGTAGCAATCACAGTTGCTGGATTTATAAGGTTTGAAATAGTCTAAGTTTGCATCTAGTAACCAGTTACGAAGATCTATCGTAGTGTTTATCTTTAAAATTTTACTCGATGGCAAATTTTGAACTGCGATAGTCATAAACCAATTCCTTTACGATAACGTGAAATTGCTCGCTTTTATACTTGTAGGCTGGAGAAGCTGCAATTTTTTTGCAAACCATTGTTTTACTTTTCTGCTCTGCCATTGTTTGCGAATTCTAAACGATTTCCTAGAATTCTGCTGCAGATGCGCCTTCATGAATGTTTTCCAACGTATCTTGTAAAATTGACAAATGTTACCGTAAAACATTTGTGTAAACCTTATGGTTTGACATTCAAATGTAATTTATACATGGACAGAATACTTTTTTATGATGCACAATGTCCAATATGAGAAAACTTTCTGACATCAGCCTCAATGGACGAAAAATAAATTTATTTTAAGAATTTCGCATTTCAACTTTTAAGAGCGGTTTCTGATGTAAAATATGGTGATAATTTTGAGAAATTGGTTTAAAATGCTTAAAAACTTCATCAATTTTAGTAGTTAATGCACAAGGACCTTGAATTTTAGGTACTTTTTAGTTAGATGTTTTTCCTGTGAACAGTATGCACGTTATACCGCTTAGCGCCAGTGACGCAAATAAAGTAGACAATTTTTGCTACCAAACTGCTATTTTGGTTAAGCGGTATGTCGTGCAGGAACAATACAGTTGGAGCAAACTTGGGTATATATGGCAGGATCCCCATATTGTTATCAGTCATTGGTATTCAATTATTTTCCTGCTTCACTTTCGTGTGTATTTGTGTGACTAAAAATCGCCCTGAAATGAGCTAAAAATTATATATACATCGTACTCGACTAATTTGAATTTAAATCTAATGCATCACAAAGGAAAATAACAAAACCTCCATCCATTTACGATGTAATGTATTTGGTAACTTTAAAACCATATAATACCCTGAATTATAATTTGAAATGTTTCCAAAACCACACAACATAAGGTTTGATTCACAGGAATACGACATTCAACGTTTCCCTATCGTGCTGAAACACTTGGCCCAAACCTAACTCTACTTGCGCCCATATGCACCTACTCTTGACTTAGTTGTAAGATTATTGTAGTGTCTTGTAATTGTTGGATGCTTAAATCGGAGCATGGTTGACAGGGATAAAGACTTATCTAATACTTATCCTAATTCGATTACAACGTAGTTATACAAATTAAACGTAATCATGTTATAACTAACTACAAGCCTACGTACTACTTCAACTTGGGACACTTTCAACTGAAAAGGATGTTTAATTCGTTTTTTTTGAAGCTGTTATATTACGGTACGGTATTACGGTTAATTTAATACTGATATCTCCTTTTACACCTGTTAGTATCTTAGCATTCATCGATGAAACTTGTTATTAGGGAAAACTACCAAAATTGATTGATGCTCCAAAATGAAATTGACGAATGCTTCATTTGGCCTTTTTCAGACTATCATTTGAATCGTGTAATTAAATAAGGTTACCAAAGCTTAATGGTTAAAAATTAAAATACGTTGCAAGTTATATGTCACCCTTCTCTGAAAACTACGTAACTTTCGGTATTGATACTTTAACTGCTGGAAAAATCTTTCTTTGACGTCTTGGTATTCGAGTTTCAATTCTAAACAAAAAACCAGGATGGCTAACAGCAGTCCCATTCCAGTCACTATGAACGTTCCAGTTATTGCAGCAAAAGTAGTTGGCATTGCCTCCGTACGAAGATCATCTTTATTTTCATTTAGAAACACGTAACTAAATATTTGACCTCTCGTCAGTTTCATTTGAAGGCTCGAATTAAAAACAAGATTTAACTGGTGCAATAATCTAACGCGTTTCAATGATAAATCATTTAGACCCGATTCTACAAACGCCTGCAAAAATCTTGCAAATGAATGTGTGGCAAAATTGGTATGTAATTGCTTCCAAAATTTAGTCAACGTCATAAATAAAATTCTAACGGGTAAAATCAAATGCTTCTTTCCCATCTTGATTTGAAGTAACTTGTTTAAGATTTCATAGCTACCTTCCGAAATCTCTGCAAATTTACCCATTCGTCTTGCAACCGACTTTTGCTCTGGATAATGCCAGAGGAAACCATGTAAAGTAGTTACGTTTTTGCCAATTGGCAAATCATAGTATGTCATTCGAACGGAGCGTCCATTCAGATAGCTTTGCATGATGAACAATTTTGAGTTGTCTTCTATGAAGAGTGACTTTTTCATAGAATTTACGTATAACATTTCCATCTTTGTGTTTTGATTATAATATCGGAGAATGAATCCTAAATATAACAGCCGGTTCCGCATTGAGTCTTCCATTATTAAGTCATAGTCACTAGTTTCAAGCAACTGCTCCAGCGTTTCCGGATACTGAGAGGGAGTTTGCTCAGTGGTCATGAAAGCATACAAACAAGAGTTGTAAAATTGCCGAAGGACGATTGTTGCAAATATCCAAATCATCAAGGTGGATTTTAGACTTATACGAGAGGGTTTTAAAATATTGTAGCTTTGTTCAATTAGGACTGAAAACTGCCACAAGATTATATATTTATAATTGTTATCGTCTCCGATAATCATTAGAAAATGTACGCAACCAAGAACTGTGACAGTAAGTATCCAAACAGAGGGATAAAATGGGGCAAGAAAAGCAGCTAAATTAGCATCAAAATAATGAATATTTGGAACAATTAAATGAATCGAATAGTCAATTTGCATTTTTCCAAATGAAAAAACGTCTCCGAGAGGGTAATTGTGTGCAGAAGAACCGTGAGTTAAATGAAAAGTAATAAAAATTTTGAAACATCCCTTCAAATTTGTACAGTTCCGAAATTTAGAATATTGTTCCAAAATTGGACAAATGTCGTTATCATACCATGGTAAGTGTTCCTTGTAATTAGAAAATGTAAAGCAACTTAAATTCCGATTCCGGCCCTCAAAATGTAAACTGGAATGAAGACTTTTCCAGAATATTCTTAGGCTTGTAAGTGACAATGTTAGTATGTCTGGAATGGGCTTAAGAATAATAGGTTGCTTATAATACAACCCTTTATTTAAATAAACGCTCCCATTGCAAGAAAAGCTGCCCATGCTAACCTTTCTACTTTCAATATTTACAAACAACAGTAACGACTTGCTAAAATAAATTATAGTAGATGTAGAGTCAATATGGTTATTAATGCCATTTTCGTGTGGATTGTGTGGTGAAATTATAATGTTGGGCATTATTTTGGGGTCGAAAGGTATTTTACGATCATTATCTACTTCTGCTTGCAGAAACTGAAACTGACTCTGTTCTAACGGAAAAGTAGAATCCAATATTAAAAAAAGGTCGTGTGAAGAATGCCTAATTTTTGCTTGTACAATTGAATTTATATTAAGCAGATGTCACGATCCACTAAGTCTAGCCGAAATGGGCACCGAATTATTATTCGACTTGTAAACGTCTTGTTCCAGAACGATACGATCAAAGTTTAGGAGAATACTTTGGAAAATAATTTGCTCAAAAAACGTTATAGTGACAACAGATAAATCCTTCCATACTATCTCCGTCGTAGTAGCTTTGCAGAGCTCGATCAAAAAGTTTTGAGAAATTGACGATGTTGCAATGCTTCTGTTTTCTACCATTTCGAAAAACAAAAAGTTGACAAGAAGGAAAGGATGGCATCTATTCATTCTCTAGAACAAGAATGTTTTGTGTACTTTTATTGTACGAATTTTGTAAAGCTTGTAGTTATTTAGGACATCAAGTTAAAACTGTCAAACTAACTAAAACTAGCTGAGAATATATCAATTTGAGTACACTTGCTATCAATCAACTTAAGAGTGAACTACTTTGATGATCTAATGGCAGCTACCAATTCGTATTCCATGTTTTTTGTGTCAAGTTGTAAAGGCTCAGTTTTAACTACGTGATTATAACTACTGATTTTCTGTCATACGCTTGAAGTCGTCAAGATGTTGATAATTGTAAACCACGACCTAATTTGCAAATGACTATTTAGCAGTTTCGAAGTCAGTGGGACATTTTTTAATTTACGGTTGCAAATTTAAAGTAATCGCCATATCTAGCCATTGCGATAGTTGAAGCTTAAGCAAGTTTTAACAATATATTTTCAAAAGGGGTTAAAATTAGTGTTCCTAGGTATTCTTACAGTGTAAATAATAAGCGAGTGTGTACAGGTAAACGCTGAATGTGATCATTTATATTAAACACGAGAACATTTATAAGTTGTCAGAAGGGTATGTTATTAGACATTATTACCTTAATGGCATAATAAGGATCATCATAGCATTGCCAAGCATAAGATACAAGGTACATACCCAAGTAACAATCGATCATTGAAATTACGTTGAAACAACGCAAGCAGTACACTGTGAAAACAACGCTGAATACTGTCCCGCCTATTCGCGGTGTATTCCACATGTGGATTTTACATGGAATCCACTGTGGAATCGGTGTTGCAATTTTTGTGGTAAGCAATGTTGTTTCTTCTCTGTCATAAAGATGTAGTTTTTGTATTGATGTTTACGATGCAATATGATTGTATTTCTATGCAAAATCAACGATATAATACATCATGCTAACAATAGTTATAATAATTTATTATTTACAATGCGAGTACATGAATATATCTAGAATCTACAAACGACAGCGCGCTGTGACATGCATCCATTTCAGGGACCACAAGATGAATGACATCGATCAGGGATTAATCTAAAATTAATACAAAATGAACATAATGTGTTAATCAAATGATAAAGCCGAGATTTCAGTCAAATGTAGACATAAATTACTTACCAAGATGGTCGATACTGTGCTTTGTGCTTAGTCTTCGGTCTTCAGTGCCTCTTCATACGTTTCTACATTTAATAATTAAAGATTTCATACTTCACGGTCAATAACAATTGCTATTTGAATTGATTACTAAAGATCAAAACTTACGACTCGAAAATTGAAAATCACGTCACGGGAAGACTTTCCAGGATTTTCAGAGACAGCTATACTTTTAATAAGGACACGTGTGGCTTTTTCACATGGGTAGTAATGTAGTAAGTAGTAACACTTTTCGGTGTAAACTAACTAATACCCTAATAAGTACTGACAGAAACTGTCAAACTCTTCTTTTCTACTCGAAGAATATGTATACCGTGCTTGTTCAGATGCAAAGCAAAGCTGACTTCATTCCATTTCTCCCCGCCAAATTGTGTTTAATCACTGCAGCAGTAAAGCTAGAAAGGGTTTCCATGAAAGTTTTTTACGTTGAATCAACGTTGCTCTAACGGTGTAAGATCGCCAACGCGCTTCGCAAACCTTTATAGCACACCGGCAAGGATTGCCGTTGATGTGCGTTGTTTATTGGTTCAGGCTTCAACACATTGTTGAAATATCGTTGCTGTTAAAGGGTTGAACACTACAAATTTTCAACAGAGCTTGTCGCAGGCAGAATAAGCAACTGACACGCAAATTCCACACTTTGGCTGGGCATGATATTGGCGTAAATTTCAATGATCGATGTACTCTGGTAAGCTGACAAGGTGTAGAATGTCACAAAAGCAAAACATATTTTTAAGATATTAAAAACTATATTCCAACTTTATAATAGTCATTTTTGACTTAGGGAAGGGGCGACGAAAGAATGACGGAAGGAAGAACTAATACGACCAAAGACCAATTTTTGCAAATTTGCAATTGCTAGACCTGCATTAAACGCTTTGCTTTGGCAAAAACACCAAAGGGGTAATTTTTGTAAATATAAAACCAGACCCTTCTTCGGAATTGTCTTGACTATCTAACAAAATAAGTAATTCTCTTTGATGCCAAGTTGTGGCAAAAAAGATTAACGGATGCAACAATTTTGACACACAATACCCCGTAACTCCAATACGATATATATGGGCAATGTGAGATAGGTAAAAGTTTTACAACTTTGTTGTGAATCATATGCCCAATATGGAAAGGAATTTGGAAATTAGATTCTGGTGTTGCAAAAAAGTCCCCATATACGGTTTAGAAGTCTTTCTGTTTGATTCAATGTTCATTATCTCACAAAGATTCTAGATCGAACAAACATTCTTTTTTAACTCCACAAATCAATAGTAATTAGAGCTTAATAAACATGCATGCAATTTTTCTTGCATAATATATTAATTGATTTTGTATTTGACGTCAAAACTCACAATTTTTGACACCCTCTCTGTGAAATTGACCGGAGAACAGGTATTAACTATACAATTAGCATAACATTTCCAAACATGAAGCACTGGACTAGAAAATGAATTTTGATGAAATTATAAAATTATAAACAATGACATAACTACATAACTCACCTTTTAGTGACATCATCAACACATTTAACAATAAAATAGAGTATTAAAATAACCATTGTACTTAGCTAATTGTATCTACTAATGATAATAATTATAATAAATTGAATCCACGCAACTTATGATCCCTTTGTTTCGTGTTTAGTTTAAGCAATGGGATCCCTGAAGCATTCATAAATGAAAAGGAAACTCCTTCGAACATCCACTTGCGTCTCTCACTCCTCAAGTAATTCGTTGGGACAACTTCGTTGGGTGGAAGTGACTTCAAAAAATGTTGATAACCAACTCTTCACTATTTACGACTCTGTCTTTGAAATCATTCTGCATCTCTTGCAAAATGAGCGACTTGAGCTGAAGAATTTTAACGTTGAAGTAGCTTCAAGCGTCTCCCCAACAAGCTGTCTATTCATTAACCAAAACGGAAGAATTTACTCGTTCAGTTTCGGACATTTTGGACTTGTCGTGACCCAAATTTGTCCACAAAGTTATCATCATTTTCTTCCTCAGGTTCTTCCGCATTTATGCTAAGGAGTTCCAGCGTGGGCGCAAAGGAAGTGCTGAATCCCACTGTATGTCTCGAAACCTCCTCCTAAATCGTATACCATTACAATTTGATTACGAATGAACGGATTTTTTATAAAGTCGGGTATGTCAGGCTTAGGAAGTTTTCTAAGAATTGGGTGAAGTGCCCCTCATTTCCAAATCCGGTTGAAGGTGTGTTTTTAAACGTGATTTGACTATAATCAAATTGATACGTGGGAGTACAGAACAGTTTTGGAGGCATTGTGTCTACTGATCTCTTGTAAGAATGACAAATAAACTGGCAACTTTTAAGACTCGAAGTCTTATTCGCGTTCCTCATTGCTGTAGAATGCTGTTGAAATATTTCAAAAATGCACCCACAAGGCGTTAGTAGTCATTTTTGCTCAATAGACCAACGTTTTAGGTTGAAAATTGGCATTCGTTTACAAGATTTTTCCGACTGATTACCCATTAGCTATCGAAAATCTGGTACAAAGCAACTCTTTAGCTTCACAACACAAAACTCAGCAAAGGAGTGGCCAGTGGGAAACTGCTTTTGCTTCATATTTCAATTTTTATTTCTACCACATATTTCAAAATTACTGGCATAAATGGTTTTTTACAGTGTTATTCAATTTTTAAAATTTTTGTAACTGTTTTTGGATTTTGAAAGAGGAAACACATCTGCCAATTATGTGCGTGTTGAGCCCTTATACATCGTAAAGATTGGACCTGCGCCAGCATTTTATCCTGCTAATTAAATTTTCCGATAAATTAGTTGACAAATTTTGCCCTAAACCCAATTTGTTGGCTGTTTGCCAAATTAAATATCTGCTTGACTTTACAATAATAAATCGTACGAGATGGTCATGTATAATTCTAAATTTATATACGACCATCTAAATCACACCTTTTAGTTTCAATATGATTTCTGCACTTGTGACGTAGAAGTTTAAATGTTCTAAAGTACACGAAAGTCCTCACGATACTTGGCATGGATTTTTTTTACAAATTTCATTCTACTGGAATCCTTAATCAAAAGTCGGAAAGCTGAGCACTGAGGACGTTGAACGTTGAAAGAAATACGTCGAAATAAATCCTGGTTGTCAGTAATGTAAAAGCCAAACATTTTTATCATCCTCCATTTCTTAGTCTCAATTACCCATTATCCTTCCCTATCCTTCTTTATGTTTCCACAAACCACGATGACATTTGTACGCTTTGCTGGCCAGGTAGTAAGGGGAAAATGTTACGATGTTGTTACAATGTATTTAAAATAATGATTCTTAACTACGGATAGTATGCTATGATTAGTTTCACAGATTTAGATGAAATCACCAGTGTTCAACACCTTGACCTAACTAAACAACCGTCGTACTAAATATAGCGTAAATAAGTGTATTATTTTTGGAGTTTTTGTGTGGAAAGACATATGCCCATCCACTCACCTGTCATGAAGTAACCTCATTGTCATTTAATACAAAACTATTGCTTTGATTTTCGAATACAGTTGCATGTCTGGTGACGAAAGTAAGGATGGTTGAATTGTTAACGTATAAGGCTGCAAAAGTTACTGGTTGTCAAAAATATAGTTTGACATTACGTGTTCAAGTTCTAGAAAGAGCAAAATAACATGGAACATACTTGGATTATCACATTTCACGTCGAAAAATTTCATAAATTAACGCAGATCCAACTAACCCTTTACTTTACTGCTGCTGATAAATGAATGATTGACGGGGTTGACTGACTTTGGGACAAAATGATTGCAAGATGAAAGATAGATGCCTAATTCTTAAAAATGGACACGTTCGATCTCCAACTTTGTATTTCGTCAAAACGAGTGAGCAAAATGTCTCCTTAGGTGACGCATTAAATGCATGCCAATAAAACTAGCAAGAAAACCTGCTTTATAGATGGTAAATCACCTTTTAAAATTAAAAACGTATAAGAATTTTATTAGAATTGCTTCATATTTCAATTTCATTTCTAGCAAAGAGTCCACAAAATTACTTGCATAAATGATTCGGTTTTCAGTGTTATTAAATTCCATTATACTTTGTATTTGCTATTTGGTTTTCGAACAGGAAATTCTTCTGCAAATTATGCTTGTGTCGGGCCTTTATATACCGGAGAGATTGGACGTGTGCCAGCATTTTATGCAGCTAGTTATAATTCCTGATAAATCAGTTGATACATTGTGCTTAAACTGGATTTGTTGGCTGTTTGCCAAAAATAAATTTATGTTTCATTTTACAAATATAAAATTGTACGAGATGTCGTACATCATATATAATTCCCAATTCGCACTACTTTCGATTTGCAACGATTTCTGTACTTATGTAGCAGCCAACAAAATTCCTTTCATGTGAGCCACATAAACGACATGAATGATACCATGAAAGGAAAAATTCATGTACATGAGACATGAACTGCAGCACTAGTTCAACAAAATTTGAAGCTAAACTGATTTCTCTTAATGTATGCGGTAGTACAAAACCCTTTGTAACCTTTAAAAAATTATTTTCTTTATGCAAAAACATATTGTACACAAAGGAGACGAACGTTGAATAATATTGCTATGATATTCCCTTCGCAACGCTGCACGCACGTTTTTTATGGGAAATAGATGCTGATTGGATTGAGTTGTAATTTTTTGTCTCAGTGATTATAGCACGTACCGGGTGCCATTTACTTCCTTAGCATGCCCGTAGCCCTGCGAAGTTTTCAAATAAAATCTAAACTTTGTTTGCCCATTAACACCACAATATTCAATGAAGTCAGATATAGTTGCTATGCACACTGATTTTGTAGATCTATAGTAGGTTATCTTGCTATTTTTATTGCGAACAAATCAATTAAGCCAGCTAATTGCCAAATTAACTCTGTAATTTAACGAGTACTCGTGCGTAACAGATCATCTTAATCACCTCAGCCATCTCCTTTTATATAAACGAGTTATTCACACTTCCAATAAGCTATCAAACTTGAAATAATTTTTGCTAACTAGAAATTTATTTGGACATGAAGTTGAAATTGTATTTTGCAGTTGCTATTGCCACCTTTCTTCCTTTTTCTTTCTCCCAGGATGAGGAGACGCTGGTTAAGAAACCTGTTCCTGCCCCCACTGCTGGCAGACCATGGTGGGAGTTCATCTCTGACCAGATACCCGACACTTTTGAGGTACCTGCCGCCGTTGTCGAGGCTCCCAAAATTGACATCAAAGAAATCGACGAAGGTTTAAAGCAATTTTGATTGATATAATTATAATCAACGAGAGAAATTGGCTTATCCCATCTCGCCACATTTCCGTTTTTCAAAGCAACCAACGTAAACTTGGGCAACATAAGAGAAGCCTCTCTCCGAGAGGATTCCAAGGACGCAATTTCCGTAGCTAAGGGTTTGCATAATAACGTGACAGCCAACGCCGTCTCAAAAACTGGTCAAGATGCGATTGCTCTTGCCAACAACGGTTCTTCCGCTGGTGCCTTTGCGCTCACTTTGAACGGAGGTGGTGTTGCTATGGCGATCTACCACTTATGGAGACTTTGGAGCCAAATCCGCGGCTTTCTCTAAAGGAAATGGGACAGCCACCGCGGCTGCGGAAAGCAAAGGAACAGGATCAGCTAAGTCTGATGCTTTGGCTAAGGAAAACAACGCAACTGCTGCTACCGAGGCAAAAGAAGGTGGCGGGGTTGCGAACGCGATTGCTCATGAGACTGGCCACTCACTCTCAAAGGCTTCGACCACTGATGGAGGTTCTGGCAAAGCTATTTCTGTTGCTACTGGGACTGGTACTGCTACAGCGGGATCTCACACTGTTGGAGGAGGAAACGCCACGTCTTTTTCAAAATCTAAGGGTACATTTTAATAATAAAAGGTTTCTTTGCATTTCTTATTCTATTTCGTTCGAAATTTTAGATGGTGATGCTCTTGGTGAATCTCTGTCTCGTGATGGTGGAGCTGCTTACTCTGCGTCTTGGGGCAAGGAACTCGGAAACAGCTCAACAAAGGCTGTGACGTATGGCGGAGGTGGCAGCAAAGCAGAATCTCTTGCCGACGGAGATGGCTATGCCCAAGCCGAGGCTTACCAACTACCAAATGAATAGATATCCACTTGTTGACTAGTCTTACTGTTTATTATCATGTAAATAACAAAATTGGTCAGCAAAATTGACTGTCGTTGATTGATTTTAAGTGAATGTATCTCATTATCTAATGAAACTTTTTGCTGAAAGCTTTCGTGGGGTTTGTGTTCTGATCTTCTCAGAAAAATTTACTACATATAAAAGTAATTTCTGGCAAGGCCATTTAGAAATTCACGCCTGCTGGTGATTATTTTAGAAATCATTGGGAAGACGTAATTAAATATCTTTAGGAGAAAACTACTAACAAATGATCTTTTAAATAATGACCTTTTGGAAGATTTTGTATATAAGTTATAACCAGTAGGTTTCTGATGGGTTCGGAAGGTTACGGTTATAATGCGGTTCATACAAATTTAGACTTGAAATGTAATACTTTAACTTTGCAGTTGGCCGAGTAGTAGTGTTGAAAATTTATTATCCAGATAAGCAATATTTTACATGTATGCCACATAGTGTTAAAATTATATTTTTTGTGGTTATAGCTAGATAGAGCGGATTTTTTTATACACTTACGCTTTCCTTTACGTGATATGTCAGGTTATAAAAATAATAACTCTCAACGTAATGCCGCAGGAAGGTGGACTTGGAATTTGTCGAGTTTAAGTGACAGTTTGGGATGGTGCAGTTGGGGATGGAATCATGGGAAGCATGAAATGTAGTTACGAAATTTGGTAATAAAATAGGCAGGTAAAACAGGTTTTTAGGTTTCTAATTGTAAGGTTAGTAAGGAATTTTTTGTAGTAAAAGTTCAAACGTCGAAGAAAAATAGGTAAGGTTGTTTGCCACAGCTTCTGAAAAGCGAATAAGATTAAATTGGACTTGTATTCTAAATTACAACTTTTGGGGCAATGCCCATTATCAGGGTAAAAGGAAACATGTACAGAAAAGACTCCTCCGGGACAGAAAGGGTATAAAACTGCACATGTATGAATGAATGGAATGCAGACTCAAATGGCTTAGTCGTATACAAAAGATAATAAGTTTTGGGATACAGAGACAATTTTTACATTCATTCATTCATTCAGCACTGAAGAAGCATTCATGTACAAAATATTATAATTAGTTCAGATACACATTCAGACATCCTAACCTGCAGACAAGCAATTCAAGGGAAAAACTCTGGTCACATATTTAGCATCCAGGAGAAGAATGTCTACAAAAATTCATACATTATAACAAAAGTTCACTGGAGCTCACTCACAAAGACAACTTTTTATTTCGTCTAGTCAAAGACTTTCACCTTCGTACTTGATAATGGAGAGATGTTGATTTTAAACCGTGCTTTGTCTTCCCCACAATGCTTACCTTAGAAAACAATTTTATTATAAGAAGTGGTGATAAAGAATTTAGAACAAAACCCCTTTTTTATAAAATGTTCCATTTTATGACATTCTGGTGCGGTCAAATTGCTCGAGGTAAAAACATACAATCATATTTATCATATTTGGTAAACTGCCACAATCAATGTTGGCATGGCTGCGGTCTGCAGATTATGACTGGAAGATTATTACCAGGCCCGTGTCTTGGTAATGTAAGTAAATAATATATTACAAAAACAGTAATAAAAGTAAACAAAGGCAGAGGTTTACTGCATGATTGTAAAGTCATCAAATAAACTTTATTTAACAAGCCATAATATTGAGGAAAACATTTCGGCAATTTTCATCGTTGAGAGAAAATGTAACCTTAATTTTTAAACTTTTGAATTTACAGAAAACGGGGTAAAGCAACTGTACTCCATCCATACAACTGTAGCTTTACTTTCTTAAATCTTAAATTTAATTTAAAAAACCAAATCATCAAATGTAACTAAATGTAACCCATACCAAGAATAACAATAAAATTCCAAATCATTACCAAATTTGTCGTTTTCATGTACACTACAGTAAGGAAATTAAGTGTTTTCCACGTTTAACATTTTTACCGCAATATTTTAACGTCTAGGTTTATATAGTCTAAAGTCTTATATTTCAACCGATGATTATTAGCAGTTACAGCTTTTTGTTTGGATTTTTACATACCCGACATTACTTCTTTTCTCAATCTAGAACTCAATAGAAGAATCGCAATAGGTTGTATTGTAACCTCAATGTATACAATCACACCACAAAGAAACGCAATTGGAGCCGAAAGCTTCTCACCAATCATTGCAATTGCCATCATTGCTGGCAGGTAAAGAACAATATGTCCAACAGTGACTAAGTTCGAAGCAGTAGTCCCCCACGAGGTTTCTTTCTCCTTATAATTCCTTGTGAATGCTCCATCATTCTTGGACGAGTGATAATTGTTTATGTTAAACTCGTCAAGATTAATCCCTTCAATTTCATTGGATTCTACTTGTTGTTGAGAACACCGTTTACGAAAAAACCGGATAACGTTAACTGTAACAAACACTGCCAACTCCAACAAATATGTAGTGAAAACGAGAATAAAGAATATTGGTGGAAACTTAGGTATGCACAGGACCAACGCTGGATGATATTCAGCTGTGAACGTTTGAGTTCCTACGAATGATCCAGATATAGCCACAAACCATGCAAAAATCTACAAAAAAATTATGTTGAAATATTTAAATACTGTTAAATTTTACAAAAAAATATGTTAAGCCATTCAAATATCTTCTTACCATAAAATATTTGACGAATGTGGGCTTGAGAATGGGATAATGTCCAATTGATAGCCAATTAGCAAGGAATCGATCAATCCGGTACATCATCACGGTGATAAAGTGCATTGTCCAGCTTCCTGATGTTGTAGTGCTGATAATGGAGCAGGCTGTATTTCCCCAGTCGAAGTTGCCTTTCATGAAGCTGATGAGTGGAATCGGAATGATAAGTAAGGCTCCAATCAAGTCAGCTACACACATGTGGCGTATCAATAGAAAGTGCAACATTTGACGTTTTAAACTATCACAGGAGATGTTGACGATGACTAATCCATTAGCGTAAATTGCCACGATCAAGATTAAACCAAGCAGGGTGGCCTGTTAAAAGTATTAAAATTTATTAATTATAAAATAATGAAAACAGTAATAATTAATACGTATTGTCCATTTGTTAAAAACGCTTAAAGGTTTTAAGGCGTCACCTGAAAAGGAAGATAAAGAATAGGAACTTCTCGGATTGGTTTGGAAAGATTAATTACGAGATTGGTAATATGTGCGGTTGCATTTTTCGATAGCTGTTGCGAATTTTTGGCTGCTACAGGATTCCTCTGTGAAAAATTAAAAACAACAATATATAAAGGTTTCCAAATAAGTTTGATGGTTTGTTTGCAAGATTTTTTGTTACTTACCGAATCCCCAGAAACCACAATCATCACCAGGATGATAAGCAGTTTGTGAAATATATTCATTTCGAAGTTGGGTTTTGTAAAGAAATAGAGAACTCTAGAAACTTTGGCTGGGTAATACTACAAGAATGTAGTTAGAAAATCTTTCGTTTTAATGGACTACAAAAATCTACACAACACTTTCAACTCACTTCAATTGGAATGGAAACTTTTTGCACTTGAACCTTCATAACCCAATAATTTTGTACAAGGAATTGGTGAGTCATGCTGATTCAACGTAAAAATACTAATATGTGTAATAATTTTCTCTGAAAATAATTACGACGCATTTTTTTTCTTCTTAGAATTTTGTTCCGAAGTCAGTCAACCTCGTCTATCAATCGTTTACAGGCAGCAGTAAAGTAAATGCTTCGTTGGATTTCGTGACTTTACGAAATATATAAATGTTAAATATTTTAATCCAAATGCGTTACATGATGTTTTGTATCTTTCCATGGAAATGGTTTCGTTTTTTAAATGACAGTGGATACATCATGGCATGTGGGGGGGGGATGGGTGTTCACACGATAGCTCCAAAAACATTACTATGATCTGCACTATATTTAGTAAATGATATTTATGATGATTGTTTAGTTTAGGTCAAGGAGTTCGAACTTTATGAATTTTAGCTAACTTATTGAAACTAACCATAGTTAACAAACCTCAAATACACAGTATTGTTTTAAATACATTGTAACAAAAATCTCACATTGCCCCATAACCATAATTTGTAAAAACGGTGGAAGGAGGATAAGGAAGATAATGGGTAATTGAGAATAAGAAATTTAGGATTATAAGAGATTTGGTTTGTTTTTACCCTACCACGATGTTGTAATTTGATTGTGCAGTGTTATACATTTCTGATCCCGTTGCTTTGGATTTGAGAATGTATTGTTTGTGTTACAGGTTTGACACAATAAAGTAAAAAGTTTGCGATTGGTTCCCATAAAAACTAGCAGAAAACTTGCTTTTTAGTTGGTAAATCATTTTTTTATTATTAAATACTTTATAAAAGAATTTTGTTTGCTTCACAATTCAATTGTTTTTACTTAACGTGTTGGCAGTATTATTAAATTCCGTACTATTTTGTGTTACTGGGCGTATTCACAGAAAATTCTTCTGCAAAATTATGCGTCTGTTCATCCTTTATATACCGTAAAGATTGGACGTGCGCCAACATTTTATGCAGCTTATTATATTTTCCGATAAATAAGATAATAAATTCTGCCTAAACTCGATTTGTTGGACGTTTGCCAAAATTAAATTTATGTTTCACTTTGCAATTTATAATTCGTACGAGATTATATATAATTCTAAATTACACTGTTGCAGCCTTATACTTCAGCAATTCAACCATCCCTGTTTTCGTCTCCAGACATGCAACTGTTTTTAAAAAAACCAAAGCAATGGTTTTGTTTTTATATGACAATGGGCTTACTTCATGAAAGGCGAGTGGATGGATATCTCTCTGTCCACACGGAAACTCCGAAAATATTACACTGATTTACGCTATATTTAGTACGACAATTGTTATGTTTGGTAAAGAGGTTGAACACTGCTAATTTCAGCTAAATTGGTGAAACTAGTCAAAACTACCTGGCCAACAAAGCATATACATATCATCGTGGTTTGTGGAAAAATGAAGAAAGATAGGGAAGGATATTGGGTAATTGAGACTACGAAATGGAGGATGATAAAACAGCTGTTTGCTTTTGCCCTACTGAGAACCAGGATTTATTTCGACGCTTTTTATTCGACCTTCAATTCCCAGGTGGCATCGTAGTTATACCTATGTATCATTTGCTGGAATTGAGTTTTATTTGTTCATTTTACACACAGTCAAAGAATACATCACATTGACTTATGCGACTGTGTGTTGTGTATTCAATACAGAATTACATAATGACACTTACTGCAACACCAATATACTGACAGTCTGCTCAATGAAAAACGAAGATAGAAATTTCAAATTACACCCAGCAGTATATAACGCTGTCAACTTCTCAGTGCTTAGCTTTCCGATTTTAGATTAAGGATTCCAGTCAGCGATATCCGACTTGATTTTTCTTGACGCGTGTGTCATTAGGCGATGTACCGTCAACCTCTGTAGATGCTGGCGTCAAATTTGATTATGGCATTTTTCCTTTGTCTCATTGAGTCATTACACATTATTTACAAGCCGACAGATGTGAAGGCTAAGAGTAGATCACCTAATGACAAACGCATCAAGAGAAATCAATTCGGATATCGCTGACCCAGCACAATAAAATTCCTTAAAAAACGTCCATGTGTATCGTGAACACTTTCGTGGGCTTTAGACCATTAAACTTCTACGTCATGAAAGCAGAAACATGTCACACATGAAAGATGTGAACTTAGAATTATATACGATCATCTCGTACGATTTATATTTGTTAAGTGAAGCATAAATTTAATTTTGGCGAACAGCCAACAAATTGAGTTTTGCCAGAATTTATGAGCTAATTTATTAGGAAATATAATTAGCTGAAAAAAATGTTGGCGCAGGTCGAATCTTTTCGGTATATAAAGGCTCAACACACGCATAATTTGCAGATGAGTCTCTTCTTTAAAAATCCAAAAACAGCTACAAAATGTTATGGAATTTAATAACACTGAAAACAAAATCCTTTACCCAAGTAATTTTGTGGAGTCATTGCTAGAAATAAAATTGAAATATGAAGCAAAAGCAACCTCCCACTGGTTACTCCTTAGCTGAGGGGTGCGTTGCTGCTAAACTAAAGCTAAAAGAGTTGTTTTGTACCAGACTTTTAGATAGCTAAATGGTAATCAATCGGAAAAATCTTGTGTTAAACGAATACCCATTTTGCGGACCCAAAATCGTTGGACTATGGAGCAAAACGACTACTAACGCGCCCGGTGGGTACATTTTCGAAATATTTCAACAGTGCCATCGTCTTTGCACACGTTTTTACACAGGAAAACTTGTATTAGTGTAAAATACGATTACAAAAAAATTTATGCCTACAAGAGGAAACCCTAGCATTCTAGGTAAGTTACTCCTCAGGGTATTTGTATTAAATAAAATGCATAGATTACATACATAGTTCAAAAAATAGTTAAATTAGTCTTACATCATATACAAAAACAAAAATAATAATCAATAGTTTAAACTGTATCATCTTCACAATCATAACCGAATGCAACATGGTCAATACAAGACAGATTACAAAAGTTAGTTTCTGGGCTTGGGAGCTCACAAAATTGATCATCTTGGTATAACTTTAACAAATATTTTTTGAATCTACTCGACGTATACTTCCTGATCTCATCAGGTATATTCATCCACACTTTGCTACCTTGGTATTTAAAGGTCAATTCACCATATTTGGAGTTACAATCGATATTTGGAAAGGCATGCGCTTTTTTTCTAGTAACACGTTTTGTACTATCAACAACATTTAAATAACCTTTAAACATTTCTGGACACTTATTATTAACAATATTGTGTACTAATTTTGAACATTCATATTTGTGTTTGTTTTTACAATTTAACCAGTTTAGTTTTGTAGTCATGTCGTTTGATACGTTGTCATACTTCTTTTTCTGTAATACATATTTCGCTGCCCACTTCAATAATCCGTTAATACGATTTTGATGAGCGATGCTACCATTGAACCAAACGGGGCATGCATAGTTTTATGGGTAAAACTGTACTCTGAATCAGGGTTAATCTGCTTTTAAAATCAAGACACACTTTTAATGCATAAATTTTGCTCATGGCATACCTAAATTTTTGTGATATTTTTGCAAAATGCTCGTTCCATGTTAAATCGGAGTCAATGGTTAAGCCGAGAATTTTTAGCTAATACAACAATATGGAACGCGAATACGACAAAGCGAGTCTCTTCAAAGGTGCCGATTGGTATCTCAGTCTTATAAGGGATCAGTAGATACAATGCCTCCAAAGCTGTCCTGGACTCCCAAGTATCAATTTTGATAAAAGTCAAATCACATTTAAAAACACACCTTCAACCGGATTTGGAAATGAGGGGCACGTCACATATTTCTAGGAAAAGCTTCTTAAGCCTGAGACGCACGCTGACTTTGGAAACAATCCATTCACTCGAAATCAAGCTGAAATGATGTACGATTTAGTAGGCAGTTTCCAG
>LJIJ01001955.1:0-33443 GCA_001718145.1 Orchesella cincta
AAGAGTAAATATCCCTTGATATTGATAAATGATTTTCCCTATTCTAATTTGCGGATGAATAGTTTTTCAGCAATCGGTAGGCAAACTGTGCTCCGTTCAATAAATGACAAATTATTTTGCTACACCATAAAAATTCAATGTTTAAAACAAAAAGTATTGAATTTAGAATACTTGCACGCATTATTGTGAGCAGGTCGTGCTTCTCATTATAATCCTTTGAAATTACAGGGAACTTATTTATGAAGACTTTATCAGTTGAAATTAAGTTTTGAGTTGTTGTGTCTACAAGGAAGTAATCGCCAACATAAGATGTGATTGCACGTGGCTATTTTTTATATCCCATTTATACTTCAAGTGATTTCAATTCTTCCTGATTTCGAAGGCCTTAAGAACAAGTAAACATGTATTATTCTTTGTTGTTTTGCATTTTGGTTATATCGGATAATCAATGCAAGACAGAAACAGCCTTACAGAGGATGCATGGAATTTCTTTGTTTTGTTAATGTATAATGAGCATACGCTTAATTAAAAATTGAATTAATATGAAAAAGAATTTCCTGAAATTAACCAAATTTAAAATTAATCAAAACGTTTGAATGGTGCACGTGTTTGCTACCAATTGCTTACCACCAACTCCTTTGTCAGAAAAAGTCATCCAACACTTACGAAGCAAATTCGCCCTTGTATCCCAATCAAATTAATGAGCGATAAATGAAGCACTAAAAATTATTATGGAAATTACTTATTCAATGCCTCTGTGCAACTTGTTTTATTGTATCTAAAGTGAAATTCCAGCAATAACTTCAAATAACACCACATTTTTGTTCAAAAATAATAAAGTGGTTTCCTCAAAGGTTATTTAGAATTTTTTATAAATTCAACAACGAATCTTAAACTTGTGAGAAGTATACTGTAGTTTGAAGAGGCAGGTTGAATGGCAGGAGGAGAAAAGAACACTAGGGCAACGATTGCTTGAATCCACCCCTTTGGCTCTAACCTTGACCACAATGTTTCCCAAAGTCAGTGAGAGAAATTTATCCGCCAACCAAATAATAAAATTAGCACGGACAGGTTAATTCGTTGGGCAAATCCAGATTGGCCATCAGAAATAATCACGGTCAAGAAACACAGAATTACAGTAAAAAGTCCGCAGTGGCACTTAATTTCTTTGGTTAGAATACGGTTTTAAACCTTAATTAGCATAACTAATTTATACTGATTTAAGTGGCAGTGGGACTTTTACTGTAATTCTGGTTCTTGACCATGATTATCCGGATAGATAATCTGAATTTGCATCGAAATTGACCTGTCTGTGTAATTTTCATTTGGTTGGGATAGTTTCTCGCAAGGACCTGGAATACTTGTGATCAAAGTTAGGGAAATGGGTGGATTCAAGCAGTGTTCTTTTCTCTGTTTGCATCAACCTGCTCCTCAACTACAAATACTTTCATAAATTTAAGATTCATTTTTGAATTTATAAAAATTCTAACTAACCTATTGAGGAAAAGCAGTTATTATTTTGGAATGAAAGTGTGGTGTAATTGAAGCTATTGCTGCAAATTAACTTTAGATACAATAAACAAGTTGCACGAAAGCATTCAAATGAGTGATTTCCGTAATATATTTTAGTGCTTCATTTATCCTCATCAATTTGATTGGGATACAAGGGGGAATTTTGCTTTGTAGTGTTGGATGACTTTTTCTGACAAAGAGTTGTGGAAGCAAATTGGTAGCAACACGTGCACCATTTCCAAACGTTTGATTAATTTAAATTGGTTAATTCAGGAAATTTCTTTTTCTATTTAATCAGATTTTTAATTAAAGGTATGCTCATATACATGCAAACAAAGAAATCCATGCATCCTCGTAGCTGTTTTCTTTCTTGCATATTATCCGTATAACCAAAATGAAAAACAACAAGATAATAATGTTTACTTATTCTGAAGGCTTCGAAATCAGAAAATTGAAATCGCTGTGAAGTATAAATGGGATATAAAAATATCCACGTGCAATCCACATCTTATTGTTGGCGTACTTCCTTGTTGACACAACAACTCAAAACTTAATTTTCAACTGCTAAAATTTGCATAATAGTTCCCTGTAATTTCCAAAGGATTATAATGAGAAGCACGACTGCTCACAATAATGGTGCAAGTATTCAATCAATACTTTTTGTTTTTAACATGAATTTTTATGCGTGTAGCAAAATAAATTTGGTCAATTATTGGAAACGGAGCACAGTTTGCTACCGATTGCTGAAAAACTATTCATCCGCAAATAGAATAGGAAAAATCATTTATCAATATCAAGGGATATTTACTCTTCGTTTCTCGATTTTTCGACAAGGAAATTGAAGTCCAAAAATTTGCTTTTTTAAATGATCTACTTGTGCTTTCCTCCTACACCATCGTGTGTTTGTATATAAGGAAGATTCGTTGCAATGGCTACATCACTTTTGTTATGAAATTAGAACTACAAAGTTGTCCACAAAAGTTGACTTGCACAGTGTACATCTGAAAGCCGCAAAAATGGAGCAGAAGTTCGGAAAAGTGTTTGTGTTTGAGAAACAGGTTGCCCCAGACGGAGAAACAACTAGTAGGCAGATATTGCTAGAATCGGTCCGATTCTCCAATATTGATCACAAGTGGTACGACTCAGAAATGAATTTATCCCCACAACAGGAAAAATACAAAGGCATGGCCAATTCTTTGCAATTTAATATAGTCCAATCGGATAAAGACGGGCAAGAAACTGAACTTACGGTAAAGTTCCTCTACCACGTAAACTTGGAGAACTAAAACCACAGGACTTGGAGAGTGTACAGAAGGAAATCCAGAAAAAGATAGAACTTTATGAGTCACTCGGAATGTTGTCTGGAGATCCAAATGACCACACTCACTTTGTTGTGAGAGTAGCTTATACCACAGAAGCGGTAGCACTTATGTGTCCTGGCTGGAAAATTTCTGATATGAAATGTTATCATGCCTCATTCGACCCATACCTCGTTCTGGATGAATTCGCTGACAAAGAAATCTTCCAGGAGAACACACCTTTCAAGCTGGCTTATCCTCATCTCTCTGCAATGTCCCACGTTGTGGAAGGAAAAGCGACCGTAGAGGAGGTTCTGGAGATATTTGCAGACCTTCCAGATCAATTCAAAAGGCCATTGAAAGGAGTAGTTTGGCTGCGGGATGAGCTCACAAAAAAGAATCAACATGCTAACCCCACTTACCTTGCACTAAGAGATTTCAACGAAGGGGCATTTTTTGAGAGCTGCAGCGAGTGGAAGGAAAAAGAGCGCAAAAACTCAGCCATTTACAGTGCTTTACAGCCTAAACTTAGATTGTCAAGCATTGGAGGTCTGCCCGCTTTTGAAGCAGTTGCGTTTGACCAGGATGTTGTTATTGGGGAGACAGTTTGAGAATCGTTCCTTTTCAGAAGTTTCCTTAACGTTTATCTACAACATGGCGATGGCGGCGGGGGAAACTGCCAACGCAGTTTACATTTATCATTGTAGGAAAGGTCTGTCCTTGGAAAATGCATATCGGAAAATAATTCAGAAAATTGAACAAACCACACATGTTTTAACTGAGACAGGAGAAGTGCTTATTGCTCTGTATGAAGAAGAACATCCGGAAGTTACAAAGGTGCACCTAGGTGATGGAAATAGTTAAAAATCTATTGTACGGAAATATACAGTGGTCCACATTTAACCGAAGATACAATCCTGATTCAACCTTTGCATACGACTGCGTTGTTGAGCTAAAGCAATTTTCTTTTTAAAAACTGTTTCAAAGCTCACATTCTGAATCAAACGCATTTTGAGTTTTTGTAGTTTCAATTTATTTGGAAATATATAAATGATGAGAATAAATAAAATGAGTCATCGTCATGCTATGAAATATGCGACCATACTGATAAAGATATGGAGTTTCATGTAATACTTTCCTGCATTTTTAATACGTTTAAGCTGCTATAGCTTTATACAAATAGAAATTTTACCGGATGAACATTTGTATTCTGTAAAAGTATACTCTACTTGGTATAATTTTTTTGCGAATTTGAAGTGCACAATATAACCATAGGCGTACACATTGAAACATCAATCTAAAGTTTTCATTTGGCTATATCGCTTCTTGCTCATAGCTTGATCCAATTTAATAGCACACTTGCGTGAACTTTGCTTTGAAGTTCTACTATATTGTTCCTTGTGTCTGCTTTATATTTTTTACATTATTTTTAAGTATATTCGTTTCCCTCACGTTGCAATTTTTATTTAACTCCCGTTATTATAACTATAACTCCCGTTATATTATAAATCCTGTCATTTTTTACTCTAATGTAGAGTCGATTTCGCCCGAGTATTGAGTACTGCGATCATCGACTTCATTTGGCGTAAAATTATAGAACAAAAAATGGTATCCAAATAGTTGGTTATTCCGACGTTTTCGACTGTAAAATGGCTTTCCACCCGGCTAGTTCTAAATAAACCTTTACTGCATAGATAATTAAGGAGATCCTTTTGAAAGCTTCTTAGTGAGAAATTTATTGGTGCTTGTATAAAATAGATTAATGACAAATAATGTTTCAGAATCTGTCTTGACACGATTGCTAAAAAACTCATGTTGATTCAGCCTGATAAGTTTAAGGGCAGTTGGACAAACCTATTGCCGAAACTTTTATTTTAACAAATTAAACAAAACGGCTTTTGCAATGCAAATGTTATTTTAAAAAATGTAATTTAGTAATACTGGGAGAATAACGTTTACATGGAATAAATTATGTATGCATAAGAATTTAGTTATATAATGTTTTGCTACGTATCATTAGTTATTATAATTAGTGCTTCCGTGTTGCTACATGTTGTTCCCATTTTGTTCAAGAGAAATCAACGCAGTTATGGTATAATCAACAAAATAGCATTAGTAAGATTAGTGTTTAAAACCTGAACATAATTAATGATTGCATTCTTAGTCAAACTAAATCGTTCACCACATTTGAGAGAAAGAGGCTGTTGAGCTCTCCAGCTCGTTGTTAAGAAATAACCCTTCTTGCTACGATTGTATCCAAAAAACTGACAGCGCTTAGCTCTTATTATCTCAATACTTCGCGTCCGAACACTGGTGGTTTGGTACAGCAAAAAAATTGCCAACGCCGTGCCAATTACATTTATAGCAGCCATGATTGCAACTAAATATATTGGCAACATATGAAAGCAATTCACAGCGCACCATCCTGCAAAAGTGAGAAAAAACTGGCTCCAAATCACCATACTTATCGTGGTTTGGCTAATGAATTTCTCAAGAAAGAGAAAGTGGACCGTAATTTGTCTGAAGTTTTTTAATATTTGTTTTTCAGTAAGATTTGCTCCCATTAGCGTTTTATAAAGGGAAAGTGTAGCCACGCCCATAAAGTTTGGTATGATAACATTAAGACCAACACATTTAGTAAAATAAAATACAAATACGTGCGTTAAATAAAATGAGAGCAAATTCCTACTGCATATGATTGCAATTGACTGATAGTACGGATGGGGTAGGAAAAGCTCGTTAAACATGATTGTAAATGGATCCATCTCAATGGCCCATATTAAAATGGGCAAAGGAACACCAAATATTATTGTTGCGGCTATGTAACCAATCAAAAATGCTCCAGCCAGGAAATGATCCATGTTGTCTACTAAAAAGCCTGTAATATGAAAAATATTGTGACATTTATTTTCAAATGGAATACAATATTTTAATACATTTTTTTAAAACTTACATATTTCCATCCTATTACTCAGCAAGGCATTTAAAGCAACATTGGTATTGTCAGAACTTCGAATGTAGGTTCTTACTGTAGCGACAAAGAGGCACAGGCAGATTTGTGTGGTCAAAATTACAGATATTTGCAATATATTTAATGGAATATTTAGAGTGGAGTAAAATGCTCTAATTAAAACTATAAACCAACAAGTTGCTACAAAACCGAGTATAGCTGAATAATACAAAATATATAGCCAATTTAGCTTCACTTTTTTAAACTGGATGTGGTCGTGGTGGATCTCAATGTCCGCAATAATAGGAGGGAGTAAATAGTAGCTGTATTTATACAGGAAAATTCCAATTTTGAGAAGTGGCGTGAGTGTTGCGTATGAAGCCCGGTAAGAGTTCGATACATTAACCCAATTATTTGCCCATTGGGAAACCATTTCAAGTAAAGTAGTACGAATATCTGCAATTTTTTTACCTAGAACAGCCAATTTAAAGTAGAATGTTGCGGGCTAGAACTCGTCGTTTTAATGAAATAATAATAATTTTACCAGATAATTCCATAAGAAAACTTTCAGTACCCGCGGCTTGTCTAAAACCTTGTGAAAAACAAAATAAAACGTGTTTTAGGCATTTCCAGCAGCTAACCTACTAAATACATTTGCCCCATGTTAAACACGAACTGATTTAATAGACATTAAAAAATGACTTGTTTTTAATGTAGAAACTTTCATGTAAGCTAAGGAATCGATTTGAGCAAGCATGTTTCCGACCTCGGGGTATCTTATACAGAAACTAAGTTGCAGCATTTCAGCAATCCCTCAAATACATTCCAAAAACAGAACTGTAGAAATTATAATAGAACCGAGCTAATATTTTAAGAGCTTTCTTCTGAAAAAACCAAAGAGTGAAAACGCTGGCTATCGGAATCTCGATTGCAGTGATGTTATTTTCCGACCTTTTTATGTCATATCTTGATAGATCTCGTAATTCTAAGACTACATGTTTTCTCCTTTTTCCGGGGTAAGTTGAGACAAGCGAACTGGGGCGTCATGAAGTTTGAACCTCAAAATGCGATTTGCGCCTTCATTTATTAACGGATTGACCTGAAATTTTGCATGCCGTAACTTCAACAAAATTCAGGATAGGTGTTTTAGTCACTTTTGAAATTTTGAAATTTGGGCGGGAGTTATATAAGTTTGAAATTTGAAATTCATTTTTAACTAAATCTGAATGTAGCATCATAGTCTACACTACTAGATGATATATGATCCATATTTTGTTTTTTCAAAATTTGACTGTTTCAAAATTTCATGTTTGGCGCCAAAAATCCTTTGCATTAAATTGAGAAATTCTTTCAACAAATAGTTAGTCTAGATAATGAGAAGCAACACAAAAAAATTTGATCGAAATCGGTTCAGCAGTTTTTGAGATATTTAAGTTTTAAAAAATTACATCAAAATTTACCAGATCAAACAAACTAATATATCTCAAAAACTGCTAAAACGATTTCGATCAAATTTTTTTTGTGTTGCTTCTCATTATCTAGACTAACTATTTGTTGAAAGAATATTTCAATTTAATGCAAAGGATTTTTGGCGCCAAACATGAAATTTTGAAACAGTCAAATTTAGAAAAAACAAAATATGGATCATATATCATCTAGTAGTGTAGACTATGATGCTACATTCATATTTAGTTAAAAATGAATTTCAAACTTATATAACTCCCGCCCAAATTTCAAAATTTCAAAAGTGACTAAAACACCTATCCTGAATTTTGTTGAAGTTACGGCATGCAAAATTTCAGGTCAATCGGTTAATAAATGAAGGCGCAAATCGCATTTTGGGGTTCAAACTTCATGACGCCCCAGTTCGCTTGTCTCAACTTACCCCGGAAAAAGGAGAAAACATGTAGTCTTAGAATTACGAGATCTATCAAGATATGACATAAAAAGGTCGGAAAATAACATCACTGCAATCGAGATTCCGATAGCCAGCGTTCTCACTCCAAAATAAATTGGAACTCAAACAACTAAAAAAAGCAATATAAAAAACATGTTCTTCTTTTAAAGTTGTATAAATATTTAACGATTGACTTGTAAATTTTCTTCTATTAAAATCCCAACAAAAAACAAGGCTTAATATATTAGAGTTTAAAGCAGTTTAAAATTTGCTTTACCAACGCCTAAATTTAAACACAAAAATACATTTTTCCCCCATATGTTTGAAAATTAACATGTTGCTTTATAAAACTTCAAAATGACTTCATTTTTAACATAGGACCAATCGATATATGTAGGCTTGGGAATCGATCCTTTTTTAACATTGCTGATGCTGAAAAATTTAATGCCGACAGTTTGGAGTTGCTTTATTTCTGCCCTTCAAGAAAGTCAAACTTTATGCTCACCTCTTCTCGAAGCTATATTCCAAAAACATACATAGAATAACTGAACGTTGGCGCGCTAAATAGCGAAAATGCTAACTAAACTCCAGGAATTCGCACTTGAACTGCACAAACTATTCTGGTTCTGGATCTACCCATATCCGATCAAATGGTCTTCAAAAAAGGGCGTACTTGCCATTGAAACCCCTAAATATAAATGGATTCCTTGGTGTCTGGCAGTTATATTATACGGAATCACAGGCTTGGTCACTGCGTTTGTAATTATAATGTACACGTTTATTTCTCCTCAGAAAAACTTTCTTCGTATAAACCTTATTCTACTCTCCATGTCTTCAGCACTCCTACTTGGTAGTTGTGCATTAAATCCAGTGTTTCTCTGGACAATTAATGAAACTGTATACTTTTTTAATCACATGCGTCATATTCGATGTGAGCTTCTTCAAGGTAAGTCAAAGATTGAATGTTCAGAAATTTACTAATTAAGTGTTTGTAACTGATACAAAATTTAAATGAAATTTTAGAGTACCCATATCCTGATCTTGCAAAAAGCAAACAAAGTACGGCATTCTTCTCGTCGCTTTTGAGGTGTGTACAGCAGTATGCCCTTATCTGATACTTTTTATTTGCCTAATTACCGACTACGATCCATACTATTTTATTCTCGAGTATGAGTTTTTACCTGATGCGATGTACCGAGAAATCAACTCAATATTTTTAGGGTATTTTATTAGGGTAGGGCTTCTTCTTCCGGTTTTATTCGAGGTGGCCAGGTCGGCGGCAGTTGTTCTTTCGCTATGTTTTTTGCACGTCGAGAGTAATATTATAATTACTGACACACTTAAGTTCATAGTCCGTAGTCACCGAAGGTTTAAACAAGTTTATATCGATTTAATTCTGTCGTATCAGACTTCTGAAACCCTGGTTTACGCAATAGTCTATTTCTTGCTTACAATTTGCTTTTGGACAGTTGTTGGATGCATGTGGGTTGTCATAAAATGTTTTCATACAGAACATATATCTGTTTTGATGCTTTGTTCCTTAGTTGGTGGGTTTACCTTCGGTTTGTATTTGTTTGTTGTTAAAGCAGCAACTAGATTTTCAAATAACATTCATAACGTCGTAGAGAGTAATAAAAGACAAACTCGTTGCAACTATGTTTGTTTTAAGACACGTCAGCGTAAGGTGGAATACTTAGAAGCTAAATCGATTGCTGCATTGAAGATTAAATATGGTCCTTTTTACATTCTAAGTGATGACTTTGTTGGAGAAAATTTGTACGTAATGACCCTGCGCATTTTTGATGCTATACTTTTAAGCGATTAGTAAACAATCAGGGCAAATTGTGAGACATATTTTGCTGGAATATTTAATGTAACAATGACTTAAATGATGACAGTGAGTAATGGGATCTTCTTACTAGTATTTATGTAGCAAGTAATTTGTATTTTGATTGAATGTTGTGAATTTGGTTAGTGTTCATTGTATATTTCTTGAAAATTATAATAAATTTACTGTAAGCATTAAAGAAATATTCTTAATTAATTATTAATATTATATTCGTTTATTTGCAGACATTCTTATCATATTTACAACAATATAAGTCCATAGAGCTACACCAATGAAAAAAGGTATTGGATGTTGCGTGATAACTAGTGTTCGTCAAAGATAGCAATTATATTTCAAATAACCAACATGGCGTGAGATATATATCATTTGAATACTAATACAGTGCTGAAAATTAAGGACCTCACAGTCAAATCAGAGCCTTCCAACCCGGTAAAAGGTCAAGGTCACGCGCATTCAAATAACACACGTGAGGTGTAATATATTAATGGAAAAGTACATTATAGTAGATTTCATTTATGAGGTCCATGTCACAAATTATATTACATGATTTTATTTGCTAAGGTTTATCACTAAAGGTCGCTATTCACATTGCTAATGGAAAATGGCCTTAATTTTGGAGTCATTTTTCACCCCATGCTGCACATGCCGTCACTCCATAAAAACTACATAAATGATTAAAATCGCATGTAGATTACGAATGTGAAAAGAGTGGAGTGACGGCATGTGCAGAAACTACTTAATTTTGCAGTTAAAGTTGGCGTTAAAAATCATAAAAAAGCCCCTTTAAAATGCATTGTGGCTTTGAAACACAGTTTCAAAAAGCATAGCGCGAGCATTTAAAATGAATGATTCCATATATATGCACTTTCTGGCCAAGCCAGATAATGCATCAACGGCAATCATGTGTGATTGTTGACATCTTTTCCGTGATTACGCGCCGTGTCTGTCCGGAACTGTTTTTTCCTGGAGATTTTCAGGAAGTTAGCGCTGGTTAGTGGATTATTTTAGAAAAGAGGATTACTACTGTCTGTCCGTTCGTCAAACTAATAATGTAAGTAATAAAAATTCTCTTTCTCATTGCATCAAATCATGCATATTGGGTTGTTTGTGTATAGAAATGCTGGAGCATGGGTTTCATTGTGTAAAAATGTGGCTGTATGGGTTTGAGTGTGTAGAAATGTGGTAGCATAGGTTTTAGTGTGAAAACATGCTGAAGAATTAGTTTTAGTGTGTATAAATGCTGGAGAATTAGTTTTAGTGTGTATATGCATGCTGGAGTATTAGTTTTTGTGTGTATAAATGCTGGAGAATTAGTTTTAGTGTGTATATGCATGCTGGAGAATTAGTTTTAGTGTGTATAAATGCTGGAGAATTAGTTTTAGTGTGTATAAATGCTGAAGAATTAGTTTTAGTGTGTATAATTGCTGGAGAATTAGTTTTAGTGTTAATACATGCTGGAGAATTAGTTTTAGTGTGTATATGCATGCTGGAGAATTAGTTTTTGTGTGGGTACATGCTGGAGAATTAGTTTTAGTGTGTGTACATGCCGGAGTATTAGTTTTGGTGCAGTAACATGCTGGAGAATTAGTTTTAGTGTGTATACATGCTGGAGAATTAGTTTTAGTGTATACATACATGCTGTAGAATTGCTGGAGAATCGGTTTGAGTGCTTAGAATTACTGAAGAATGGGTTTGAGTTGTATAATTGCTGGAGAACGGGTTTGAGTCTTTAGAATTGCTGGAGAATGGGTTTGAGTCTGTAGAATTGCTGGAGAATGGGTTTGAGTGTGTATAACTGCTGGAGAATGAGTATAAATTCGTAGTATTGCTGCAGATTGGGTTTGAGTGTGTATAATTGCTGGAGAATGGGTTTGAGTCTTTAGAATTGCTGGAGAATGGGTTTGAGTGTGTAGAATTACCGGATAATGGGTTTGATTGTGTAGAAAATATTGTCGAATCTGACCAAATATTATTATCACGTTAGGGATACTGTTCAAGATAAAGTTATTGGCAAGGATGTCAGATGCGCCTTACATGGAGCCAAGTTTCGTCATGGAAAACGACAAGTTAGAGTAGATGGCGAGGCACAGAGTAAACGCGTGAGGTATTATGCCGAGAATCATGGAAAGGACATTCTACCTTTCGATGTAATATGCTCCACATGTGACGCGAAAATACATACCTTTTGTCGCCAAAGCGGTTTTTACAAGAGAAGTGAGAATAACGTAGACGAAATGCCCGAAGAAGGCCAAGAACAACCTTCTAATGAGAGCCCGAATCGATTTGAGCAAACGTCTGTTGAATCAGACGGGGCAGTGAGCAGCGGGGAACGTCAGTTAGACTTAGGTACTTCGTTTTTGACTAGCACACTTTTCATTACAGTTATGAGTATTAGAATATGTGGCTAATTGGAACAATTCTTCAATGAAGGTCAAGCTTCACCTCCGAATCATGAGAATGAAGGCTTTGAAGAGCCTGGTATGGATGTAAGGTCACGGTGGAAACAAAACCCTAGCAGTAACTCTGAAGATCAAAGTTCAAGTTCACTTAGCGATGATCCCACTATGAATGTTGAAGCTACATACTCTGATCCCGACCTACAAGCGAGTGAAACCATCTGCCAGTTTAACCGTGAGCGCAAGAAGGCCCCCACTACGACTGATAAGTTTACTTTGGATAGAGTCCTTTCGCTTCCAATTACTGAGAGCAATTGCTGTGTCTGCAAATCTACGGAGGAGAGAAAGCCGGTGCCATACACGGCAATATTTGATCTGTGGAAGCAGAAACGAATTTTTTGTTCCAGGAATAATCGGGTATGCGAGAAACATTTAGAGGATGGCAGTTTTAACGAAGAAGCGGTTGAGATCTTGTGTACAAAGGCTAAAATGGGGGCAAAGATGTCACAGAAAGAAAATACAACTCTTCTTGATACGATGACTAACGCTGCAAATGAGATTAGGCTATTTTTTAACTTTGATGGAGGGATAGTTTCGGAACGAGATTACCAGTTGTTGCTTGGATTCAGGAAGGAGGATTTTGACGTAATGTTCAGTTACATTAAGCACCGCTTAAATGATTCGAAGAATCGTCGACCAAAGAACTGCTTGGCTATTTTCCTTTGCAAGTTACGCACTGGCCTTAGTCAAGACGTAATTGCCCGTTTATTTGGACTCCGGTGCCAGTCAGTAGTTAGCAAGATAATCCATAGAATCGCAGAATTAATGAATGAGTACTTTGTTCCATCAAACCTTGGCTACAGCCACTTGAGTCGTGAAATTCTGCAATCCGTTCACAACATAACTTATGTTAGAGCTATTTTCGATGTCGTAGATGGAAAATTGGTTCTGATTTTGGACGGTACGTACCTCTACATTCAGCAATCGTCGGATCATGAACTACAAGCAAGAACGTATAGTGCACACAAGCATCGGAACTTCGTCAAATTTATGATGGTGACAACACCTGACGGTTACATTGTCGAAACTGAAGGCTCCTATTTTGCTGATGGGAAAAATAATGACGCAGCTATTTTGTCCGATATGTTGGCGAAACCTAATGGAATCTCAGACTTTCTAGAGCCATCGGATCATCTAATTTTGGATCGTGGATTTAGGGATGTCATTAAGGAGCTCACTTCAAAAGGATATCAAGTAAGCATGCCACAATTACTTAATGGGAAAGAAAAAGCGTTTACAACCGAGGCTGCGAACTTATCTCGGAAGGTTACCCTTTGCCGATGGAGCGTTGAAAGTGTGAATGGTCGAATAAAGCACAAGTTTGGTTTTTTCGATAACATCATACAATCACATACCTTCCTATCCTGCCAAAACTTTTCCGCATAAGCTGCGCTATTATCAACCGCTTCTGCGTCCATTGCTAGTTGAAACAATGAAGCACATTAATCTTATCGATACTGTTGAGCAACGGGTTACTGGCACCAATCAGCTAAGGAAGATGTGGCCATTCGAGTTTGGACAAAAGGAGGTTTGGAAAAAAGAAACTGCCGATGCTGTGGTTGACTTTCCTCGTCTTACCAATGAAGACCTATATGAAATAACATGTGGAGTTTATCAGTTAAAAAATTCTGAGAATTACAACACCCGCCATCTTTTGGAGAATCCCAAGTACGAGCTCTTCCTTCATAAGGAATATCCGGGGATTATTATGGTAAAACTTAAGTCAAGATTCAGATTTCGGACCATTGTTCACTGGCTTTGGATTCAGTACACCCCTGATGGATCTGGGGCGTCCGCCATTGAAGGTTACTACTGTAGATGTCAGGTTGGGTCACGGGTTTTAGGTTGCTGCTCGCATATTACGTCTGTGCTTAAATATATGGGGTTGGAACGTCATGAGCCGTCTTGCAAAAATAATAGAAAACGTAGCTACTTAGGTCAGATATTGGATGCGGCGGAGCGGGATTCGACTCATGTTGATGCTGGTGTTGAAGAAGTTGAAGACGTAGGGCGAGATGAAGATTAAGATACTGGTTTTAACATTGTCTGCTATTTGTTAGTAATTCGTCGTTTGTATTTTAATTGTTACTGGTATTTTGGATGGCCTAGTATTTTGTTATGGCATGAATTTGTTGGATTTTAGGTTTATTTTTTATCGGGCAAAGCTTTATATTGTTAGATTTAAGAAGTTGTTTGAATTTGGCCTTGATGGGAAATTGGTCCTGTTTATTTGTGTGTATTAATTTGGGTGGGCTTTTACTTCTTACTTGTCATTAGTTATCATTTTCCTTTTTTCTCGTAATCTAAAACATAAGCAAAGAGTCTACGTAGCTGATTTCTGTTTAGGACACCATTGTAAGTCTCGATACTGCCACACGCCATATGTTTTCTCCATAGTGCCACATTTTCTTGGGTGGCTCTTTCTTCCTCAGTACATATGCCTACTAAAGTAACGATGTGGCAGTATGGCCCATGTGGCAGTATGTTTGCTATAAATGCTGGCAGTATGGGGTTTGCTACGTAAATTGTGGCAGTATGGGGTTTGCTACGTAAATTGTGGCAGTATGGGGTTTGCTACGTAAATTGTGGCAGTATGGGGTTTGCTACGTAAATTGTGGCAGTATGAGGTTTGCTAAGATAAATTGTGGCAGTATGGGGTTTACTAAATAAATTGTGGCAGTATGGGTTTGCTATAAATTGTAGTATGCTGGCAGTATGGGGTTTGCTACGTAAATTGTGGAGCATTAGGTTTGCTACGTAAATTGTGGTTTGCATTCTTTACTCTCCGTCCAGTATTTTTTAACTCCTTTGCTGGCCGCCTTCTAGCATTATGCTGCCACCCTGTAGTACCACATTTCTACATACTGCTACCTTTTGCCATGCTTCAACATCGCCACCTCAGTTTGTCTTTGCAAATTACTGCACTTAGTGCAGTAATGGGCCCCCTTCTAGTTCGTAAATAAAACAATTACATACTTTGCATTTTGTTACTGATATCTGTATATCACTATCCTACTTTTAAATAATTAACAGGCATTAAGCATATCAAAGAAAGCTCTCCGTTTACGTAAATCTTAGTAGCTAGTCAAATATGCATATGAAAACACATATATTTAGTTCAAAAAAGATTTGGGCGAAATGAATTTTTGCCCTTTACCAGTTTTCAAATTATTGTGTCAGAACTTTGCTATGCAATTATTATTTGCCGATATGTTTAAAACTTTATATGTAAATCTTGTATGCGTTTGTTAATGAAATATGACACAGCTTTGAACTAACATGATTTGCAGAATGGGGAAGTGTGCTATGCACGGTAAGCCAATAAGGATAGGAAGACGCAACATTAATGCTTCACAACCGGGCCTGTCAAAAAGGTTGAAGCATTTTACGAAAGGTAATCCTGGTCATCATTTCCGACGTCAAGATGTGATTTGTTCAAAGTGTAGTGGAATTGTCTGGACTTACTGTCGAAAAACTAATTTTAATGAGGCCGACTACACTTCTGAATTGGGTGAAAATGATGATGACGGTCTTGGTTTGGATGGCAATGAAGATAATGGATCAGAAAACGGACAAGTTCAGCAGGATACCGAGGACGAACAAGTGGCTTCGCTTTATGATGTTCCGACCAGGGAGGAGGCAATGCAACGAGAAATGGATGAGTATTACTCAGCCATTAGGGAATACGAGGAAAAGCAGTTTGAAAGGGGGAATTTTGACGGGACGAGTTCATACAGTTGGTGCTACGCTTTGATTTCAGCAGGGTAAAATAACTAATCATTATATTGTTTAAGCAATTGTGTAAACGATCATAAATAATAACATAAGTTAAAATTACAGTTAACAGTTCCAAAAACCTTTCATATGAGGAGTGGTTAAACTCCTATAAATTACCGAATGGTTACCCGCGAAAGATTACTTGAAAGGGTTTTTGGGACAGAGTGGAAGAACAGATATCCGCACGCATTTAGCCACTGGTACTTTATTCGCAAGACTGAAAGTATAAATAGGGTGTTAAATTGGATTGCTGATGTATAATCATTATTAAAACGTTCAGCCGTTTTATAATTTGTTTCCGTTTTTATAGATTTTAAATGAACATGCAGAAATAAAATATGAAATCGAACTCTGTTAATGTCTTAGTGTGATTATTCAATTAAATATTTCTAAATGTACATGTTGACCCAGCAAGTGTAACGTAAATCGGGGCATGATTAAGTTACATTTGTTTAATAATTTTACAATTGTGTTTGTTGGGTGAATGCGATTTCACTGAAATCGACAAAGCCCCGCACCCAACGTCTTCGTTGTTTTGTTTCAGGTTCAAAACTACTTTGAAGGACGATTATCTAATGAGCAAAGCCATTGAGAACAAGGATCCAGTGGAAAGTATTTTTTGTTTAACCCTACATTCGTGACATCTGTATTTTATCAATAAATAGCTTTTGATTTTTAAAAAATGCAATTGTTTTTATTTTAAGTTGTTTAAATATCAATTTAGACTTAACCAAAATCGTTTTGGAAATAGATAATATATTTCTAATTTTCCATTTAATAAGCCTATTTCTGATTTACACCTGCTTAAAATTCTAAAATAAGTAGCTGCTAAGTTCTGCGATTTCCGTACACCCGTTTAAAACGACTATATTATAAAATCCCTTTCCAGTGATGTTTATGGGGTTTCTATGTTACAAATGGGGATTCCATGGCCGGCGATACCTTCCATAAATCACCATAAGCATAATGCAAATCAAATTCGAAAATAGCCGATTTCCATTAGCAATGTGAATACCAACCTTTAAAACACCCCATTAGTATAGTTTAGAGCTCATGGTATCCTGATTTACCTTTTTGATGTGTTTTTGCAAGCTGCATATATCCATTGATGCACAAGGCAAAAGTAATACCAAAGGAGTGAAAATCGATGATTAAAAGGAAACCGGCAAACATCAAAATTAGCACTACTCCTTCCGAAAACGTTTCTTTAAAACCTATTTCCATCTTGCTGGAATAATGTGCTGTAACAATCTGCAATATAACAACCAATAAAGCAAAGCACAAAATGCATATTCTTAGGGTTACTTTTCGCATTTCCTCTTTTGAAAGTATCACGACTTTGCCGATTTCACAATCCCATCTATATGGTAAACCTCCTAATTGGGATAAAAGCTTTGTGCTCCACTCGTGTTAAGATTACCGTAAGCTCAGGCTTGTGATAAACATTTCCCCCAAAATGGATGGCTTATCGAAATTCACTGATGATGGACTGTTGATGAAGGAGAAACCCTTTTGGATATGAACTGTAGAAAAGACAGCTCTCGGGAAAAACTAACTTAATGCTTAACAGGATATCATTTAAATGGACGAAGCGCAAGAATTTAATTTTAAATTAATAAAGAAATCCAATTACGAGGCTGAAATGAAGACTACTGGAACTATGCCGCAAAGAAATCCTCCTGGTAATAAATGAATAATAAAGAAATGTCTTTCTTTATAAATTGTCTGAAATATAATTGCGAATAGTTAAAGTTTTTTTGATTAAATTTAATAAGTAGTGCAAAAACCTCTATTGTTTCCTGGTGATGTACCTTCAGTTCTTCTTACCGTGACTATCTCATTGATCTGAAATTTTTTCTCACATTTAGTTAGCATATCTTCTTTGTACAAATTCAAAGGTTCTTTTAAATCTTTTGCAAAATTTACACTTGTTAATCGAATTGTTAGAAGCAGGGAAAGTTAAAATATCAGCTTTATAATTTTTTGAAGAATAATCATGCCAATTCCAGTCCAAATCGTCTAGAAATCTACAAATAAAATTATGTCCCCCTATTTAGACCTAATAAATAAACATCAGAATTTACATGGGGGGTTATGTGAAATTGTTTTAAAATGTATATTATCTTTATTGACAAGCATCGGCACCGAGAATGACGTATAGTTTCGAAAATATTATTATTCTTATCCATTTCATTAACAACTCCCAATTATACAAGGGATCCTTTACATGAATTAGGCATTATTGGTATAAAACCAGAGCCAGGAGTTACATCTGGGAAGTCGTTTGTTCACGCTTTTTAAGCATTATTTATTTTCTTCAATTTCTTCCTCATAATAAGCAGGCTCCCCCTCAACTTATACACCTTTAACCACATGTGAACTTGTGATCACAACCAACTCAAAAGATTTAATTTAGTTTTCCAATGCTCAGGCTTACAGTTTTCATCTAAACAGAAATACAGGAATGTTGGTTTGAAAGCAGGTAAACTCCGTGCAGACCCACGCTTTGGACATTATTATATTTTACCCACAATACATTCTCATAGTGACGACATTGAGTTGTTTTGTAACACAAAGCAAATGCTCCTTCCAATGGAAATGTCATTCTTGCCTGGATGGGTGGAAACAAACGCAGATGAACTCAGTATCAACTACATGTAATGTATATCAGATAGGATGAAATTCCATACTCATGAAGCATCCAGTGTAGTTGCGCAAAAACTTGTTTTGGACGAGTGTGTGAAATTCAATGCGAAACACCACAGTTCTACTTTTGCTGGCTACGTCAACACATCAACGTGATTTCCGGGTGAAGACGAACACGATTAAAAAATGTAGGACAAAGTTGAATTTTAATTTTCAGACTGTGATAATTGAATGGATTTCGCAATATTTCTACATCGTTTCTGTATTAAAATTAATTCAGCATACTGTAAGTCATAAAAAACAGTTTTTTGGTCTCACGCTCTATTTTTCAAAAGTATTTAGTACGTGATAATTTTTTAGAACTAACTTCAATTCAACATGAACGACTGCACTCGGTTTTGGAGAATTACAAGCCTTGTAAGTAATCCCGTGATTTTAACACCAGATTGAGATTATTTTTGGATCTAATAACTGGATTCTTCCTTTTTATAAGGTTTTTGGAGTAGTAATTGTGGTTCTTGGTCTCTATTCCCACATTGATTCTGAGTGGAGAATAGCCAACCAAGATTTTGATCCTTGTCAACAAAAATCTTGGAACACAATTAACATGTACGACCGTAAATATAAATGGTGTCCACACATTGCAATCGAATACTACTTTTTGATTGTCAACGTCATATTCCTCATTTTATCGCTGCTCAGTTTTCTGTATTGGACAACCATCAAAAAGTCATCGTATATAGTGAAAAGAGTGGATATATTTTATCATTGGGTGATAGCATTTTTGTTGCTGCTAGCTGGAATTCTTTTGATTGCATCTGCAGACCAAACTGGAAATTTGCATCTGTATTACGGGACACGAAAACTGGAACTGAAGACGACGGAAAAATATATTGCTGGGGTAATGTGCGAAAGTTCAAAATTTCTTGATGAATTTTGTCATTCTAACTAAAAAAATTTAGCAGGTGTTTACCATCGTACAAGCTTTTGTTTGTGGAACTGTTGGATGTTTTCTTCGAATAAAGGACCAGTAAGGGGCCGTCCATTTCAAACATAACGGTGTTATGGTGGGTGGGTGGGTACGAGGGAAGCGTTACGGAGCGTGACAGGGGTGAGTGGGTGGGTAGAGCTCAGCCTGACGGTTAGACAAACCTGCAAAATTACTAATCAGCGTCGTGTCATAAATTATTTTTTTCCATTTTCGATTCGCCCATACTTTACTGTAATTCTCAAATATCATGTAATTTCGAACGATTTTTAAATGTTTCATGTGGTATTTAAATAATCAGCATTGATAGAAAAATTTCATGCGAATTGGGGAAGTAATTCATTTCTTTGTGAACTAATTATTTTATTGTTTTTATCTTTTTACTGTAAATTTTAACGTTTGTGGATTGAAAGTGATGCCGGTTTACTTTATGTTGTAAATACCTTTATTAGTTTTATATGGCTGTGTCTATTCTAAATTGAATTTATTTTATGTCAAAAGTCCAATAGAATGTCACAGAAATTTAGCAGTAATTTTATATATTTTATTATATTTAAGTGGTAATAATTGAAGCTGTCGCTAAATATCATGCATGCAATGTACTGTTTAGGAAATCTAAATAGGTTTAGGATAAATATTTTCAGGTATAGTATGTTTTCATATATACGTATATGGAACATCATAGCGTTACGTGACGGAAGGGGGTGGGTGGGTTCAAGCTAGCGTGACATAAGCGTTACAAGGGTGGGTAACTAAATAAATGTGAAACACAGTTTTAGTACACGAAAATGTATTTTATTAAATAAAGCAGTGAGTAAAATTATTTATTGAAAAACTACTTTAGTTTTTGTTAGATGCCCTGTTGGATGAAAATCTTTTCTATACCAAAATCCAGTCTACGTTCGTCGGCATTTTTTGTTTGATGTTTTGACGGAGTCAAAGGAAAGTAGGCAGAATATACGTTACTTTATACTGTTCATTCATCTTAGATTTTAAGTAACATTTAGCTAGTTACAATACAAGTAACTCCTACAATATGATAATAAAGGTTTTTGTAATTGTAAATTTTATTAAAGTATTTTTAGTTGACAAAACTGGTTAAAAATCAATTGTAGAATAAATTTAGAAAAAGAACCTCACTAAAAACTTCACAAGCTAGTCATAATCATCATCATTATCACTACCAACATGAACGATTTTCGTCTCCACTAGCTCAGTCTCAGAATCCTCAGATTGTTCCGATGATGAATAAATCTGCAATTTAAACATAAAAAATAAATTAATTATAATTACATGATACAATAAAATTTACTCCATTTTGTATTGCTACCTTTATCAATTTTAGAATTCCCATTTTTTTGCCCGTCTGCTCTTCGCCTCCCATGTCGCATCCCCCTGTGACTTTTGTACCTCTCCTGAAAAATAACCATTCCACAATCCCCACAAGAAATCCCTCCACATCCTTCCCATGCACTTGAACATGCTTTTGGAAATCTATCCTGCTGCTAGTCTGAAACGGACATTCATCACAAACTCTAGTCTTTTCCGTTTTCTTCATCCAGTCCTAAACATCTCGGTCTAGGATTTCTATATGGTCCTGGAGGTAAGGGCATTAAAGGCACAACTTTCACAGCAGAAATGTCTTCATTTTCTTCTTCAAAATAAATTACTCCTTTCGTCATCAACTTTTCTTCCTGGAAGGATTTCCGACCTGGATTTCAGAGGTGGTTGAGGATGCCACCCGTTTTCATGACGATCTAAATTTTGACACAACCATTTACACTTTTTACAAACTTCCCATATTCATCCTCATTCTCATGAAGTTTCTCATGCTGGCGATATTCTCTCAAGGCGCTTGACAAAGAGCCACAATCCGGGCATTTGTAATAATACAACTTTTTCTTCAAAGTTTTAGGAGCTTTATCGTGCATTTTCAATTTATGCCAGATCATCCCAGAACGACGATAAACCACCCACAAATGTCGCAAGCTATTCCATCAACTGTTTTATCCTCGTGAATCCGCATGTGGTCTGCGAACCGATTGATATCCCTCGTTTCAAAGGGGCAAAGGTACATTTGTAACATTTTAAGTTGCCTTGTAAAAAAGTAGTAAAGTTTCGACTTTTTGTGAAATCCCATGTAATTTTCCGTGACTTTTTGTCTTAATTTTCCGGGGTTTTGCATGAATCTTCAGGTGGATTTTGAGTTGTTCTGCCGTCTCAGTTTGGAAGGAACAGTGCCGACATTCGAAACTTATTGTAGGTTCGGGTTTCTTTTTGGTTTTGGAAGGATGGTGAAAGAAGTTTTGCAGGTCAGTTTCAAGACAAAGCTTCCTCCAGAAGGGTTTCATGAAGTTTTTCATGGTTTTGGAATTTTTTCTTGGTTTTGAACGATAAGTACACTTTTTACAAGTGTAATAAGCGCCTTTAGGGGTGGATTTCAGTTCGGGAACTAGTGCAGCTGAGCCCCGGAGGTGGTGTCGAGCTTGGATATGTTGATTCATTTTGGAGGGGACTAAAAACCACCCACAATACGGACAGGGAGTTCCTCCAGAACCTGGCTCGTGTGCCAAAAGGTGGGTTTTTAGAGTGGCAGGGTTTGCACCTCGGAAGGGACACTGGCGACAGAGGAGGTAGTATTTGCGGTGTCTAGTTAGGTTTTCCAATGAGAGATCCTCCTCTGGTTACATAATATAAAGTCATGATGAATTATATAACGTAAAGTACAACGTTTCATTAAATATTTGCTTTGTTATTACCATTCACCAATATTTCACTTCGAATCTGGCCCCACATCGTCCACCAGCCCTCTACATCTTGGCAATCCTTCGTTTTGTAAACTTTAGCCTTTAACTCTGCTTCAATTGTCACCAGCTTCTTAGGGGCCGTCCACATCAAACGTAACGCAAAAATCGGACCCCCCCTCCAACCTGTGTCACGCTTGTGTCAAACCCCCCCTCCCCCCTTCTGTCACGTAACGCTAGAAAAAAATAAGTTTTTCAGCGTAAATGTACATCATAAAATAAACAAGGAAATTTTTAAAGATGATATAGTAATTTTCACTATCAACGGCATGACTTTTAGTGTGTTTGCACCTTGTTTCCATTTTGTACCCACTAATTAAGTAAACTAGTGTATTAAAATTGGACAAACATTCATTTATCTGACAATTTTTAAAAAAATTTCAAACCGTCACGCTCGCTTCAGATCCCCCTCCCTCCCCTGTCACGCTCCGTAACGCTGGCGGAGCCCCCCCTCCCCCTAACCAGCGTTACGTTTGATATGGACGGCCCCTTATTTAGCTTTACTATCTGGCACTGAATCTTGTGAAACTGGTGAACTGATTCCTCACACTGAATACAAATGTTGACCCAAGATTCCAGCCCAAGTTGACCATCATCCTGTCTGAAAATAACTACAGTCACTTTTGTTGAACAAGGAGATGCAAAAAATAGACAGCGAATCATTTTTAGTAATTGATAAATGCATTTAGTTAAAAATATTTAATTTTTTCGAGAGATTGAATAATTTTTTCACTCGTTCACGAATGTAAACAAACCAAGTAGAAGCAACATCAGCTGCAGCTCTATAACGATGAATATTGCAAGCACGTACTCTTCCCCCAGAGCGACCAGAGTCAGACAGAGAATATGTACAGAAGTAAATGCAACATGCTTTCAGGCTTGCTGTAATGCCCATAATTTATTGCGATATTAGAACTCTTTTTTTTGCAATGCAAAGTTTTATCTGAAGCAGTGTGAATCTTTCTTGAACAATTACAAAGTTTCAAACATATTTCAAGTCTATAACTCAGAATTTCAAATTGAGAAGAAGGTCAAAGCCCAAGCCACATATGATTCAATTATTCAATGATTTAAATATGAACAGGGAAGATGTTTCCCTTATGTATACAGACCTATGTAAATGAAATTTTTATTACATTCTTCTTTTGCAGATTTATATGCGGATGGGGAAGAAATCTCAGTATCAAAATATTTAACAAACTCACTGAAAAAGAATAATAATTTTTAATTATCGGAAATCTTTCAATGAAATGTGTGAACGATGACATGAAAAAATAAATTTATAAAATACATTTGTAAATACATACATATTGTCAACATTTAACCACTTACAGCTCTTTGCTGAGTAAAAAAGATACCCTCCTTCTCAACTTCCAGTCTGGCTGAGATTGTCTTCAGGTTTGGGCACACTTTCCAATAGTTCTCCTGCTCCAAAAGGATTTTTACTTTTGTTTTGTCCTCCTCGTTGGATACATGGTCACAGTCGTCATCAAATCTGAGGAAATTCAGTGTCTCCAATTTCGGCATTACTCCGAGCATATCTTTGAGCGCTTCCAGTTCCTCCGAAAATACAGGGTAGATAATCGACAGTGTTTTCAATTTCAAAAACACAACTTTTTTTCTAGACCACATGTAACAGCTTTCAGGACGATAATATTGAAGATATGATCGTTCAGTGCCGGAATGTCTGAACCAATCAAGATGCATCTCCACTAGAGTCCCCGAGAATCGCGCAAGGCTTGGATCACTCCCAAATTCAAGGTCTGTGGATCTACCACTTCGTTATAAAACCGTCCAATGCACAGAACTTCTAATTGAGGAACAATCAAGGAAGTTGTATCCATATCAACTTTCCTGCTGTCAAAAATTGAGAGCCGTTTCAAAACCGGAAAGATGGAGTTTTTCTTCCCTCCCAACTTTCCCCAACGGCTTTCAACGTCTAAAGAAAGGAGCTGAGGCTTGTACGGCTCCAGAATCCAGTCATACATATTAAAATCATCATGATTGCTTTGAGACTCCCAAACCATTTGCCATTATTTTGCTCCAACCTTATGTTAAAAAGTCGGATGTGACGGAGATTCGGAAGTGGAGGAAGGGAACAATGAGCAGCAACGTTGACAGTCACAGTGATACTCATCCAAGGGTTTAGTTCCTCTCCACTATGATCTTCCACTGGCAACAGGTCCATTTTAAATGAAACTCCATCAAGCGTTAGCGCTTGAAGATTGGGTGTCGCCTTTAAAACCCCTCCTAACGTTTCCGGGGGAGACTTTAATCCAATTCAAAACGAGGGAAGAGAGATGGGTTCCATTGTGGACGAAAAAATCCACAAAACCAATTGCGTTGAAGGGGTTCTCAGACAGAACATATCTAGGGCCCCATCGGCTATAGTATTCCGCAATTTGGAGAGATTTTGATGGGAATGGTGAGATCGTCGGGGAGGCGGGTGGTATAGCCGTTCCTTTGTAAATTCCAGGGGGACATAGCAGAACAGAACCTGATAACACGAGCTTGTGCTTGGAAAATGTGTAGGGTTGTGGCCATCCATAGAATAATTTTCTATATATATACAACAAGAACGAGCATCACATGTAAAATTTTCCGTCACTAATATGATACGCCCTCGCTGAGCCCCGTAGCCAATCAAAATTAATTTAATTTGCGCCCAAAAATGTAAACATTTGCTTTGGTATGTCAAACCATTATGATCAGCTGGCATATTTTGCATGTCGCCCCAATGACGCTTTGCTAGTATTTTTCTCTGATTGGCTAACGGGTTTGCAAACGTTTTTGCCTGATTGGTGGACAGTGTTTTGACGTGACGGAAAATTTTACATGTGATGCTCGTTCTTGTTGTATATATATAGAAAATTATTCTATGGTTGCCATCTACACTTGATCTGGGAGAGCTCAACATTTCTCCAGGTGTCCAGGCGTTTCTCCTCGAGTAGTTTATCTATCACGCTTTTCCAAAGGGGGTTAACAGCCCGGCAATTCAGCAGAGTTTTTTTTGCATCTTCAAATTTGCCGAGGGTCAGTTTGCTGAGTATTATCCGAAAAATCTGAGAAAAGAAAGCCAGTTTTTATATAAATAACAGTCGACATTTAATTCATATTATTTTATTAAAAAATAAATTTATACAAACCTCAGGAGGAACTTTGTTAAGCCAGCTGAAATCCTCATCAGTAGACGAGTCTGGGTTGCATAAACTGCCAGCGTCAGGAAATTCGTTGTCAGTGGATTTTAATTCCTGATTGGCTTCGCTTTCAAGGTCCATAATGGAATAGGCAGGTCAGTGTCTATAATTGCTAATCTGTTCGTTTTCACGAGTTTGTAATTAAATTACGGAGTCAACTATAAATATTTGTGCATCACCAACTCTCGCTCACAACAAGTGTCAACAGCCAGAAAAGGGATAGCGTGGTTTGACTTTCTATTGTTGGGATATTGATACAATATCGGCTGTGTTTTGTATTGTTTACAAGCGAGATGCACACGTATATTGTATATATATATGCTCAGCAAGACTGTGGCTGCTGCTGCTACAAGAGATTCTCGAATATTTCTGTAGATTTCCCTACCTAATCCATAGCAAACTGAGCAAGCAAGCCAAATGGGATGGTTTATCCTTGAGAGTAGATCACTATGTTCTCAACTTTTCATGCATGTTTCAACTCACTCTTTTGATCTCACTGAGCCCCAATAATTTAAAATAGGGGAAGCGATTTGGGCTGTTCTACGCTGCTCTGAGTAGAAATGCTAGACAGAAATGTTCGAAAGAGTAAAGCAACAGTGCTATATAGCAATTCCCTTTGTGAGTTACTCTTGGATTCTATTGCATATACGAGAGTCGTCTCGAAGTAACCACAAGTGTAATCTTTGCCGGCCTTTCTCTCGCTGTGGCTCTTAGGTATATTGTTTTTCATGCACAGGATGATAATGATGATACTCAATACAATAACAAAACAAATCCGTTTTACAAGAGACGTGTTTTCTTTCTTTGATTAGTTCAGCTAATAATTCGAATAATTTAGATTGAGTTCAAATGGCTGGCAAACGAAATCACTCGGGGTTTCGTACACCGGAAGCACCTGAGAGTGACACCGGCAGTGATAAAGGAAGAAAAAGAAAAAAGTTAATAAAAAATTGTAAGTAAAAGAACAAATTGATTTGTGTTCGTTATCAACTTACCAATACGACTTTCAATAGATTTCAAACTTTTTTAGGCAAACGAAACGAGGACTCAAACATACCTTGTGTTCACATTTCAATCGGAAAGGTCGTGGTCAAAGCTGAGAAGCCTTTACTCCTAAAACAAGACAAAGATAAGGCTGAGTTGTTACCACGGCTGATGAGCTTTCTTGCCGTTCTCCACTTATCCTTGCCTTTGGTTCCCTCACTCATTCCAACTCAGCTTTATCAAGTTCGGGAACTAGCTGAAGAAACTACTCAAGATAATGAGAAACCCGACTGTAATACGCGACAATCTTTAAAAACTGGAACAAAATCTTCCAAACGCGTCCGATTTGAAAGCAATTCATCTAATAATGACAAAACTGATGAAAATAATGAACACGATGATGATGATGATGAGGTAAATTGCAGTTGAACATCAACGGTTGCGTTTCTGCATGTTTTTATTAACTGTCATAATTTCTTAGTCGGCAGATGAAGAAGGAGAACGTCCTCGTATTCCTGGAAAGACTGGAGATGGCTGGATTGTTGAAGGAGTTAGGGACTACCGTATTACCCAAAATAACAAGGTTGAATACCGCACCAAATGGAAACACTGGCCTGAGTAAGCAAAAATAATAATTATTGTTGTTCTTTTTAATTATGTTGAAGCTGAAAAGCTCTAAAATGTGTGAATTCCATTTGCAGGCGATTTAACTCTTGGGAACCCGAGTCCAACTTTATCAGCAAGACGCCAATCGAAGACTATTGGCAGGAGGTTGTAAAAAAATCTGATAAATTAAATGCACCCTTCAAACTAGCGAGGAAATGTCGAGAGAAAAACAACCCAGACCAAATTGAGCCGTCATACTTTTATGATCATTTTTAATGCTGTTTGATTCTGTTGTGTACCAATTCTGTACTACTTTCTTTGATGATGTTGATAATATGAAACGGATGTAAATAATAGGTAATGAAAAAACGCTTAAACCGTGAAAGAAAGGCAATTAAAAGACAATTATTCCATTTTTGATACTTTATTTTTAAAAAATTTAATTCGTTACAAAGTTAGTTCAATGCGAAAGAAATAGAAATCATACTGTTTAGCTACAAATAAGATGACTTTAATCTGTGACAATACGCCGCCCATCTATTCTTTTCTTGATCATCGCCGCTTTATCTTTTCCACGAGGATGCCAGTGCCTATTATGAGTTACCAATGCTTTGCACAACCATCCACAAGTTGGAATCGGACAGACGACGCCTCCTCCCTCTTCATGAAGCACTTTGTGCTCCTTCATTTTTCCTGGACGGGTGCACAGAGCTCCACAATCCCGACATTTGATGTGAGCTCTTGGAGTTCTGGGACGAGCCTTGTCCGCATGATGATGCGGCATGTGATATTTTACTTTTTTAGGATCCAAAAGCCAACCGCAGTCCTCGCATGTAACTGCGTTCGAACCAGGACGGTGGAGTTCCATGTGGGGCTTCAAAAGACGTAAGCAGCTCAAGTAACAGGAGCATTCAAGACAGGTGTAGACGGTGTACTTTTTCCTGTGTGTCTGGGAATACCGAGGGGCCTGTGAGATGGGAAGACCTTGCAACGGATAACGGTGGACAAGCTTCCGTTTTCTTTGTTTGGAGATGCTCTTTTTCTCTTGTTGAGAGGACGGCTGATCGGTATGCAGGTCCTCCTCATAATTTTGAGGTTGATACTTGACATCGAAATGATAAACTTGTTCAATAAGATTGTCTTCTTCAGTTGGAATATGTCCAGTGATTAAAGATCCATCAAAATCACCGGCACCGACAGATGAACTGGAGTCATCAGCAGGAAATTCTACTTGAGATCAAATAATACAACTTTATACCTTTTCCAAAAAGAATAATTTGATTTAAGCTGAATTTTGCTAACTAATTACCTTTCAGAACGTGTTCCCGAACGTCTTTCCAAACAGTCTGATTGCTTTCGCCATCTTCTTCCATAGAGGAGTCCCTTGTCGTGTTAATCCTAGCCTTCAACTCGTTTCCAATTTGAATCTGTTCCTGTTCCAGTCTTGAAATCTCTTTTGAAATCTTATAAAATCTTATCACAGGCCTCCTCACATGTTTCACACACTTTAAACCAAGATTGAGGAGGTAGTGTTCCTTCCAACCTCCCAAGAAACTGGGCGAGCTTGTCATTCTCGATTCCCAAAATGTTTCGCAGGATGAAGATCACTTTAAGTTGCTCTGTCAGAATGAGTGAATCTTCCTCCTTCATAAATGTTGAAAGAGGAGGTAGATCGTCAGGGAGAATGGAATCGGGTTCACTTTTGATAACTGTTGGACATTGCAGAGCACAGAAGATGCAGTGGGATGACATTGCGTCACTGTTCAGTTCAACTAATTTTTTCCCTCACAAACCTAAAAAGAAATGTGATGAACATAATCAAAACATTGTAAAACAGACCTAAGCCGCTTCCTCTATTCAAAATTCTTAGGGCTGAGTGAGCTTTAAAGAGTGAGTTGAAATGTGCATGAAAAGTTGAGAAGATAGGGATTTACGTGTACTCTAAAAGATGCTGAAATAAACCATACCATTCGGCTTGCTTGCTCAGTTCGCTATGGATTAGGTAGGGAAACCTATAGAACTATACGACAAACTGATGTAGCAGCAGGCTGCCGCACTTTTGGAGAATGTTTGCTGAGTATATATGTGTATATCTTGCTTGCAAACAATACAAAACACAGCGATATTGTATCAATATTCCAAAAATAGAAACTCAAACCACGCTATCTTTTTTCAGGCTGTTGACACTTGTTGTGAGTGAGAGTTGGTGATGCACAAATATATTTATTTGACTCCATAATATAATTACAAACTCGTGAAAACTAATAGATTACTGATACTAGACGAATTCCATTATGGAAGTTCATAGCGAAGTCAATCAGGAGTTAAAATCCACTGAAAACGAAATTGTTGACGACGACACTAGCTGCAACCCATACTCGACTGCTGATGGGGATTTTAACTGGTTTAGCAAAGTTCCGCCTGAGGTGTGTATAAATTTAATTTCATAAAATAACATGAATTAAATGTCCAATAATAATTATACAAAAAATTTGCATATTTATTTTCACAGATTTTTCGGATAATACTCAGCAAACTAACCCTCAACAAATTTGAAGATGTAAAGCAAACCCTGCTGAATTGCCGGGCTGTGCACCCCCTTTGGAAAAGCGTGATGGATGAACTCCTCGAGGAGAAACGCCTGGACACCTGGAGAAATGTTGAGCTCTCCGTGGATAACTGTTATCGCGTACAACCCTACACATTTACCGAGCACAAGCTTGTGTTAGCAGGTTCGCAGTCTGTTCTTCTCTGTCCTCCTGGAATTTACAAAGGAATGGCTACACCAGCCACCCCCTGACGACCTCACCATTCCCATCAAACTCCCTCACAGTCATACCTGCAGTTCCTGATATGCTACGCCTGGAGCAAATTGATTTTGTGGATTTTTTCGTCCACAATGGAACCCATCTCTCTTCCCTTGTTTTAACTTGGATTAAACTCCTCCCGGAGACGTTAGGAAGGGTTTTGAAGGCGACACCCAGCCCTCCAAGCGATGACGCTTCATGTTTCATTTTAAATAGCGAACTGTTACGCAGTGAGGATCTCCTCTGGAAAAAATTCTCATGCCACTGTGACGCCTCAACGTGCGCTGCTCATGCTTCCTCCACTTCCAAACTTCCGTCACATCCGGATTCAACACAAGGCTTGAGCAAAAAAAACTGTCGAATGGTTTGAGAATTCTCAGCGATCATGATGATTTTAATATGTATGACTGGATTTTGGAGCCGTACAAGGCCAGCTGCTCTTCGTTTGGCACGTTACAATCGACGTTAGGAGAGAGTTGCAGAGGCAAAAGAGAGACTTCACCTTTCGGTTTTGAAACGCCTCTCAATTTGGGATAGCAAGGAACTTGCAAATGGGTACGGCTTCCTTTAGTGTTCCTCAGTTAGAAGTTCTGTGCATTGGAGAGTTTAATGAAGTAGAGGTAGATCTCGGCTATGTGGATTTGGGAGTGCATTCAAGGGCACCTTGCACGATTCTCGTGACTCTGGTGCGGAGATGCATCTGATTGGTGCAGAGATATATATACTGATCGCTCACATCTTCAACATTATCGTCCTGAAAGCGGATACAGGTGGTCCAGGAACAAGGTTGTGTTTTTGAAATTGAAAACGCTGTCCATTATCTACCCCATATTTTCTGAGGAACTGGAAGCGCTCAAGGATATGCTCGTAGTTATGCCGAAATTGGAGACACTGAATTTCCTCAGATTTAATGACGACTGTGAACATGTATCCAACGAGGAGGACAAACAAAAGTAAAAGCACTGTTGGAGCTGGAGAACTATTGGGAAGTGTGCCCTAACCTGAAGACAATCTCAGCCAGACTGGAACTGGAGAAGGACGGTATCTTTTTACTCAACAAAGAGTTGTACTGTTTAAAAGTAGGCATATTTATGTATGAATATATTTAGTAATTTATTTGAATAAAATAATTCTTCATTATAATTTATTTGTGAATGTATACTTATCCAACTAGTCATAACTTTCACCCTTTTCTTGCAACTGCTCTTCCTTCTTGATGGTGAAAGCTTCTCTGGTGATTTGGCAAGTTGATACACAACCAGACACATTTTTTGCATACTTTTTCTGTGAATTTATGCTGTTTTTTTAATCTCACTCTGAATGAGCAAAGAGCATTGCAACTGGTTTTCAAGTATTATGCAAGAGCATGTATATATTGCAAGCTTTTCACATCAACTGTACCACATATTGCGTATATAATTTCAAGTATAATGCCAATGGAATATAGTCTGATTTTTATATGAAATTCATTCAGCACACGCAGGTTGTCAAATGAACAAGTTTCATAGTAAAGTGGAATGGTAGCAGCGCAACAGGTGGTTTTGTTGATTTTTTATCTCATCCGCTCACACATTACATGGCAAAATTTCCGATAATTATAAAATAATATAGCGATAAAAATAGACACTGAGAATTTGAGTTACAAAAAAATGTCAGAAGTTCAAAAGCAAAATTCACACCCGAAGCTGTTGACAATGATAGAGGAAAAAGATTGCAACTGGACCGAACTTCCGGCAGAGGTTAAATACAAATATTTACTTTTTAACAGCTAGAAGCCAAGGGTATTTATTAGAAAGGGAAATATCTCTATATTTTCAGCTGTTAGATGACAATTTTCAATTGCAGCTTGACAGTGAACAACAAAGATCTTTTCAACGCGGTCGAATTGTCCCCCACGACTTGGATAAGTCTTCGCTGAATAGGACAGCCTATTTAGAAAGTGGAATTTGCGCAGACACCAGGACGGAAATCGTACCCCGCAACGCAATCGCTCCGATGTAATCCCCACCATCTCGTTTTCCCTTTACAACCACTAAAGATGCAAGTTACTCGTGCTCTAAACAACAGCGAATTTTGTCTGGCACTTCTCTTCAAAGATGGCTAATCATTGAGACACTTGTCTCACATTTATTCTGCACAAAATCTGTTTGTCTGCTGCGCACGCAGCAACCCAGGGAACTGTCTCCACACCTCAAGGAAAACCCTCCCCATCTCCAGCGGAGTAACGTTTTTGACTTTTTCTCAAAATGGCGGTCATGCAACGCACACTTCCTGACATTTTACAGTCTGAATTCGACTGCCTGCAAAATCCTGTGCACTCGGAATACTAACCACACTCGAAACTGTGTAAAAGCCCTGCTGAGTTAACACCCTATCGCGCACGCCACTGACAAGCACTCCTTTCACAGCCGACCCATCTTCTCCTACTACCTGATGAAATATACTTAAGGTTAAAAATGCAAGGGACACAAGGGTCCCAAGGTCTCCTTCACGACTGCCGTTCCCACTTTCTGCAAATGGTTTTTGCGGAGCACCCTAAAGGAGCAGCTGTTAGCCTGAAAATGGACGACCGGTTTCCATTTGGATAGAAAGGATGATGGGTGTTTTTTCAGTTATCCCACTCCTCACACCCTACAGCTTAAGTCAATCGGTTTTCCCCACTCCGGTCTCACTTTTACCTTTCCACGATTCATGGCCCATCCTTTAAAAATTATTGGAGCTGCTTAAAAACAACGATTACTTTGTCAACGCACCGTGGCGACACTACCGGGTGTAAAATATTCTTTGTTCAAGTTTTGCAAGTCATTGCTGTGCAGTGTTCCTATGTTGCGAAACACATCCGCTCCTTATTCAGCCAACTTAGTGTGCGCGGGAGGCAGTATGAAATTACAAGAGATGATAACTCCTCTTAGTGCTTCCCCTTGCTAAAGCCGTTGCTTCGTTAACTGGCTATACCTGCTATGTGGACAGGCGAGTGATGATCGAATAACAGAATTGCCTCAACCTAATCTCCAAATTTGGAAAACAGAAGGATTCATTGACTAACCCAGAGGACTGTCCTGCAAAGCAAAGTTTATCCCTTAATATTTAAGAAATGTATCTTAAAAATTATTTTTACTGATTTAATAAAAATTATCTTCACGCGTAATTCGTAGTCGCGCATTCTTTGGCTTACCATTTGTCCTTCTTTCTGGAACAGAGCCTCAAAGAGCTTCTTGTACATCATTTGGTTTATTCATCAATATTCAAAAACGCTTTTTTACAGTCGTGTCCAGCATCTCAACTTCTGACACTCTCGTGCTCTGCTTTCTCCGAATCGACCTCGGTAGGTCAAGAAAACACGAACTGAGAAAAGGGGAATCAGCGGCATACTCTACAGAAGCTGCCGAGCCTAATACCCTCTTATTTCGGCATGCTTGTCATGCTTGTGCTGTGGAGTAGGTAGGAAACACTCTACAGAAAGCTTCGGAGAATCTTGATGGTAGCAGCAGGCTGCCAGCAGTGCTTGGTGACATTGCTGTGCCATAGTTATATATCGGCGCATAAGGATCTACAGTCGCGTGGCTGTAGCCTGCTCTTGTGCTACAATACAGAAGCAGCAGAACCGGCTATTGCCATCAAATCGCAAAAATATAATAAAGTCAAAACCATTACGGCTGACGTTCTCTTCTC